>JARHVA010003663.1:80000-382500 GCA_037957365.1 Torreya grandis | reverse complement strand
ACATAACTATAATTTATACTATAAGATAAGTTTTTAACTTACCTTTTCCAATATTTTCCATGCTTCTATGACCATACCATACCATCCACGCCTACAAAGGTGGTTTTATAAGACCTTGATAAAATTTTAAAAAAATGTTTATGGTACTCCATATTATACATAAGAAGTTTAATCCACAAAATTAGATTATTTAATGATAAAGCTTCATTAATCGTAGTTATGATCAAACAATCAAGAAAATATATGTCCTCAAAATCATATTTAAATGTTATTACGCAAACACACTAAGATGCATAGTTTAGTTTACTTACAACTAAATCTACATGCCTACTCAAGAAATATTGGTTGATATAATTTATCAACAAAAGTATCATTAATACCATATCTTGATTAACAAATAATTTAAGGAAAAAACTAAAAAATTACTTACTAGTATAATACTACATTAGGAAGAAATACCCAAATGAAATCATGCAAAACATAATCAAGTTATCTAACATGAAAATCACACATCATAATATTAATCATGAAATCAAATCTACAAGTGTGAGTATGTGCCGTTGTTATGGTTTGATATTTTATTCCTCACATGCAAGAATATTACACCCTCTCCCATATCATGATCTCATTCTAAATATTTATTATTTTGGTACATCTATCCTACAACCATCTCATTCAAAAAAAATTAGTTTATCTGTGGTATTCATAGACAACTAGAAATACTAATAATGTAAATACACCAAATAAATTGTTGAAAATATAATACCACTACAAATAGAATCATTTAAATGTAATTTAAAAAATAAATTAAATGTTTTATAATCATATATAATTTTGACATCATAAATCAATCATAATAGTAAATAATTAATAACTATAATAAACAATCTCAACAACATATATCTGATTATGCTATGCAAATTAGTATTCTAGTTAATCAATGGTTTAACCATTTATTTAAAATATAAGTTTTGTTTATTAGGTATCAAACATGATGTAATAAGTATACATATAGTCACTAGCAATATCTATAATAGAACATCAACATTGTCATTTCATCCACCAACATGATTGATGCCCCAAAAATTGATGGAAAAGGAGAAAAAGGTTTATGTTTTAAGTGTGACATAAATTATGCTTGAGGACATAAATGTGTTGATAATAAAATTTTGTACATTAATGGCATAAATGAAGAAGAATAGGATGAAGTATAAGTTGTATAGGTTATTGATAAGCTAGAGCTTGGGGATTTACATCCCACTATTTCTTATCATGCACTCTCAAGTGTTATCAATTCAAAAATTCTCAAGGTATTAGGTTTCCTTTTAAAAAAATAGGTTACCATAATTATTGGATCATAAATTAATCTCAATTTCATCAATGATAAGTTGGGTTCATATTTGAATTATTTTATTTATCTATCACCATAATTTTTGGTCATGGTTATAGATGGGGGTACTACTAAATGTTTAGGAAAAATACATAGCCTTAAACTCATTATGGGGAGCTATCTATTGTCAAGCCTTATGATTTCCATTCTCATGGGTGGGTGGCTGGGGGGGTAGGGATGGGGGGATGATATTTATTTAGATATCAAAGGCTTGTTTTCTTGTGTAACACTGAGATGAACTTTCAATAATTTTTCATGTATTTTTATTGAAAATGAAGGATTTTAGTTGAGAGGTATGCACACAAAGTCATCGTTAATGATAATCTCTCATCAAATTCAAATCATCCTCATAAATGTATCAATAGGGAATGTAACTTGATTATTATTAGGGGAATAAAACTAGTCATATGAACAAATACCACCATATTTTAAGGAAATATTGGAAAATATTTAGATCTCATTGAGGATATAGAAAGGATACATAGAATATAAATTCCAAAAAGGTCTCAATTTATGGAATTTTTTGATTACCAATCACCATACAACACATATTCCTTGAAGGTATAACCAAAAATTTGATAATTAAAGATACACCCTAAATAATATGTATCTCATTCAACCAAATTAAACTATTAGTTCATGTTTATAATGTTGTCAAGAATATTTACATCCATGAAAAATTATTTAATTTGTAATGAAGGAAAAAAATCGTCTTGAAACCAAGAACTAGTAAATAATTTCGAGACTCAATTCATAATGATGTAGATAAGGGTGTTCATCAAGTATATTATAAAGTGGAATAATTTTTTGAGAAATAATAATACATGTGAGGACAAATAATTCATATATAAGTATCTAGTGATCATCAACATTGAGACCAATGCTTGTTTTAATGAGGGACTACTATGCTCTTGGCCTATATCATGCATTGCTATTTATATGGATAACATGTGGTTAGAATGACATTTGAATAAGGAATATGACCAAATATTTGGCTTGATATTTAATTTAGAGTTACCCTAGGGTGTTTCCATATCATATTTAGGGTGTACATAGGATGTCTTATTTTATTATAAATTTTATTATTATTGTAATGTTTTAGAGGTTTCCCCCTTGAAGTTGCTCATCATTTATTCATATGTTCTACTCTATTTAATTCATATTGTGATATATTTATTTTAATATACTTTATTTGTGAATTAATTTAATTACATTATCCATAATATCACTATGTGTAATATGTGATGTAATGAAAGCAAACATGAACAAAGGTGGATTGGTATAATCATAATCACTAATATCATGTTCATCATTTTTTATTATAGGTAATTATGGTTGTGTAATTACTAGGGTACCAATAGTTTTGTCTATGTTATGAACCTCATAAATTATAATACCATAATAAGTCAAAGGAGTATGTGCATTTTGACTCATATGTACCTAAAAATTAATATTGGTTTCTTATGCCACATGTTTTTGTAATGGATTTGAGAATATATAAAGTTTCACATTAGTATGTGAAATAAAACAATTTTCATGTCTATTGGCATCACAAATCTTAATAGTGTTGTTATAGATTATGTATTGTATGATATATCTCAAGACAAATAATATATTAGTTGAATGACTTTCACATATATGCTAATCATAATATGCATTGATAGGAAACTACTTAGATTTTTCATTTTTAATATCAACCTCCATTAGTAGAGGAAAAAATATGATATTATAATCAAGTGTATTATATAAAACCATATGGGGATATTTTGATAGTTTTTTGAATTTACTCATTTGAGAAGTTGATAAGATATGATTAATAACAGGTTATGAAACTAGATAGCCTAGGATTGTTTTTTTCATTATTAAAATCATAATTATTGGATTTGAAAGGTGGTTTACTTTAAAACTTGGAATTATAATATGTGGGAGGGCATGTCCCATTATTTATCTTATTCATATAAATTTACTTAATATCATATTCCTTAACCATATAGAACATGTCATATAAATATTAGAAGAATTTAAACCTAACAAACTCATGGATGTGCACAAGTAACCTTTACTTGAATATTTATTTCAAATCATTATCAACCATAGTATTCATGATTTTTAGAAGCATAATCTTATGGTGAAGTGCATACTGTAAAACCTTATATTTAGTATTAGGCACTTCATAATGTCTAATTTGACCAAAACTTAACCCATTTGAATTATGTTCATATACATGACTCTTACTCTCCATTCCTCTAATCATTTGCCTATACACAGGCTTGACTATTTAAAATGTCATTACTAATTCTTAGGAATTTCAAATAAACTAATTTTTATCATTCTCAAGCTGTCTCTTAGCCTTGGGTTAACTATTCCTACTTTTATAGGACAAGTTCAAATTACGTAGATATGTCTACCACTGTAAACTTTTCCATCTAAAGGGGACTTTCCAAAACATCCTTTAATATCTAGTTTATAAAATTCTAAATTTCCATAAGGGCCAACCCACACTTTTTATAATTTGGTTAATGTAAATCACCCAAAATATTTCCCTATATAAACACATCAAGTCTAAACATTTATGGATCTCTTCTCCTTGATTTAAATTGAGACAAACTTACTAAAATATTCCAAATATAAAATACCTAGAAATATATATCCTTGAGCTACATAAAATCATTATTTTCAAGGTTAATTAATTTATTTTCAAGTGTTGAAATACGTTTTTAGGATTTCAAAACATATTAGTATTACATAGGATTGCACACACTAAACTAGGTATGAGAACTACATGTGTCCTAATTTCCTCATCAGATTAATGGATATGTAGGAAACACATAAATCAAATTTGGGTGGTTAATTTTAGATTAAACCATCCATTTTTCCAATTATCCTAGTTCACATTTGTCTTATAATGCATAGTTAGGATTTGAATCAATGAGAATAAAAATAGAGACATTTGTGTAGTTTCATAAGAATCCAAACTTATAGGAATAAATAATATAATCAGGAGTATCACGTAGTATTATTATATGACTAAAAAATTACATAAGATAGATCCACATTTAGAATATTATTTTATAGCTGAGGACCTAACCATCCAATGCAAACTTGTCCAATTAGATGCATAGTATATTTTTACATACCTAAGCATTCATGAGTTATTTCAATTTATTTCATATGATTTTACCTTTCCTAAAGACCTATATTCATCCAAATTAAGATAAGTACATTCAAATTTAGTGAGTTAGAGAAATATCAAGTTACTTTTTTATCTAATTACAATCAAATTTATTTAATTATTGTATTTAGCAATCTAATTTATTCAATATTTTTATCCTATCAAGGTTACATTAATCCAAAAAAAGATAAAATTTATTGGTGAATATATTCATTATTGAGTTATGTTATTTTTTCTTATGTTGAAGTATTGATGTTGTCATTGATTTCAAAGTCATGATAGATGTCATTAATGTTAAGATCATAATTGAGGCCATGCATAGTGAGATGATCTATGTCAAAGAAGTATCATAACAAGATAAAATTTGAAGGAAACCTTTTTTATCTCTATTTATAGATAATTTTATGGAAACATAGTAATTATTCTAAGGTTGATGGCATGTAAAAGTCAAGATCATGGTACAAGGTAAGCTACTATTGTGTACTAGGTGTCTTGAGAAGCCTAGTTTATCCCTAAGAAAAGGTATATGCATGAAACACAAGTGAAGATTGGTTATGTGTGTTAGTACAATAATGAGAGAGTATAAAAAAATGTTTAAACATGATCAAGATGTAAAGAATCCTTTAGATGAGTTTCAAGGTCATGTTTTAAGGCTTAGTCCTTACATGAATACCTAATGAGAAGGCATATGCTTGGTAGCATGATGAGTTGAGCCATATTAGACTTATGTGAATAATTATAGTAGTGTGTGAGAATGGTATGAGTTAATTTTAAATGTGGATTAGGTATTATGAGTAGTTTAATAGGTTTCAAGGTATGATCATGGTCTAAATATAACTGGCAATTCTAGGCCTAGTGTACAAAGAGACTTAATATGGCCTAATGAGGGTTCAATTTCATTTAAAAAGGTGAAAAATCTATAAAGATAAGTTAAAAAGGTGTGATAGGTTTTTTTAATATTTTTTACCAAGTTTTAGGTCATAATATAAAGGAAAAATCATGGAAATTGGTGTTAAGGTTTTTTGTGTGTATAGAATGGGGTGTTGCATACCTAAGAAGGAATTTCTTATGCTCAGAATGTAAAACATTTTCTGAGATCTTTATAAGATTATGTAATTTGGGTATGGTCCTTATATTTTATTTATAGGCATTGATTTTTGAGTTTAGGGGCAATCTTTTATGAACAACTTCTAGGAAGTGAAACCAATCAAAACCCTCTTAAAACCCTTATAATGAATCGATAGAAAAGATATTGTCAGTTATGGATAAGAATGGTTTTTTTGAAATACTTTTTTGTTTTTAAAATTTAAATTAATCTTCTAGGTTCCTCCAATTGGTTTTGGTTTGTCATGACAATGAGTAAAAGCTACAAGAAACTCCTTATTTCTTGGTTATTTAATGTAGTAGGTAGGGTTCACTAGGTCAAAGGATATAAATGGATGGAGGATGATGTGTAAGAATTTTATTTTATGAACTTGAAATTTTAAAAGAATTTTTCAAACCTAAAATGTGTTAAAGCCGTCATGAAAGTTGGTATATTGCTAAATAGGCCTAATAAGCAAGATAATGAGAAAACTAGGCAAGAATGACAATGAGATTAGGGATGGATCCAAATGCATGGAATAATTTTTAAATACCTATAACTAATATCCCCTTGGTTTAAAGTGTTTATTATTTTCATACACAAGAAAAAATTTGTCCTTAAAGAGACATGTCTAACACAGTGAAGTTTGTGTAGAGTAAAGATGTGAGATTGGTCTGTAAGATTAATATTGATATTGAAATATAAAAAATATATATTATAATATGTTAAAATTATTATTTAGGATTATAAAAACCTGATTTAAGTGTATATAAGTTCTCATATAATTTTTATAAATCCTGATCCTCATGATTGTGTTTTTGGAGCAATAAGCAGGTTTTTGTGTGAGTGAGAATGATGTTTCTAAGTCATTTTGCATTGATTTTAAGGATATAATGAAATTTAAGGTGTTATAAGCTTATAATATGTTAATTTTAATTTATTTATATTCATTATAATTCCATTTTCAAATATAGAGAGTCAAATGTTCTTGATTGCATGTTGATAGTGTTTGACAGTTTTGAGTAAGCCTTTTGTAAGAGTGTTCTTGAGGCCTTATGTCCTATGTGGTGAAGACTAAATCATATATGGATAGTTTTTAAGTCTTAAATATCCTATACATGTTATTTTATTTTATTTTTATGTGTAATTTTTTTATACTTTAGTTATCTGAGATAGACTTTTTGACAGTAAGAAGGTCTAATGGTGAGTAGACCTGATTAGGTGATTCAAGGAGTGAAATGAGAAAAATGGTGTTGGGGACATAAGGTGAGATTAAAATTGGTATATTAAAGTGACATTTGAATTTTTTCATACATTTTTGTAATCTAAAATTATTTCAATGAGGTTTAAATGAACAGTGTGCTTAGAGAAGGCCTAATTGCATTAGGTCTCTATTAGAACTAATGGTGGTTTTGGCCCTTAAGGTTAATAACTGACCTATTTGATGGTATTTCAACTTGTAAAATATTTATATATTTAAATTTTTATCCAATTATTTTTATGTTATTTTCTAACCAATATGGGTGAGAATAAGAGTCAAGTATAAAGATAAGGCCTAATAGGCTTAATTTGACTAGTTAGAATATTGAGCATATGAACAAACGATATAGAGTTTTTGAAACTAGATATAGTGATTGAATATAATAATATAGGTATTTTTAATATTCCATGAAGATATAATTATGTTTATATAGGTATTTATAAAGGTCATTTGACCTAATTCTGCCAATAAAGGGCTAGTCGAGTGAGAAGGCCTAAGAGGTCATTTAAGAGAGATAAAAGTGTGAGAAGAGAAAAATAAGGAGGTCATACACACTTTAGTGATAAATATGTGTCCAATGGTTATCAAATAATAAAATTATTTGAGTTTGATCTAGGTTTCCTAGGGGGTTTGAGGCTTCTTTCATGTTGGAACTTGCTAAAGGACTAGTTGAGTTGGTGCTTGACTAATGAGGGCTTGGTGCTCCTTATGGAGTTGGTGTCTCACTAAAATTTTGATTCATTACTTATAATACTATATTAAAATATATTAATGACTAATTTTTATTCCCATATAGGGGTTCTCACATATATCTCATGTTCTTATGTTGTTTTCTTTCATACATGCTTGTGTATTCATTGATTGATGTATGTAAGTGAATGAATACTTCATGAATGTTAAGTGAAATTTAAGTACTATTTTAATATAATTTATTCCCCCCCCCCCCACTCTTAATAGTATTAATTTCAACATTAGGTATCATATCAGGTCCTTTAAAGGAGGTCTAATAACCTAAATGAGATTCTAAGCAAGTGAGATGGCTAGTCAAGAACAAGGTGGTTTTTCTACAAGTAAGGCTTTATTGTTTAATGGATCCAATTATACTTTTTAGATTGTATATATGAGTAAATATATGATGTATTAAGGTCATGATGTTTTCAAATTAGTCTTTTATGGATATGTTGCACCCCCTATTCATCCTACAAATGTAGTAAGCAAGAAGCCTAGTGATAATAACTCAAAAGAAATGAATGGTATTATGTGTGGCCTATCAGAGGTAGAACTTGTGAAGGTGATAGACTATGTGTCTTCTAATGAAATGTGGCATAAGTTGAATAATATTCATAAGGAAGAGTACAAGGTTAAATTATTTTTATGTTATTTTCTAACCAATATGGGTGAGAATAAGAGTCAAGTATAAAGATAAGGCCTAATAGGCTTAATTTGACTAGTTATAATATTGAGCATATGAACAAATGATATAAATTTTTGGAAACTAGATATATTGATTGAATATAATCATATATGTATTTTTAATATTCCATGAAGATATAATTATGTTTCTATAGGTTTTTATAAAGGTCGTTTGACCTAATTCTACCAATAAAGGGCTAGTTGAGCGAGAAGGCCTAAGAGGTCATTTAAGAGAGATAAAAATGTGAGAAGAGAAAAATAAGGAGGTCCTACACACTTGAGTGATCAATATGTGTCCAAGGGTTATCAAATAATAAATTTATTTGAGTTGGTTCCAAGTTTCCTGGGGGGTTTGAGGCTCCTTGCATGTTGGAACTTGTTAAAGGACTAATTGAGTTGGTACTTGACTAATGAGGGCTTGGTGCTCCTTATGGAGTTGGTGTCTCACTAAAATTTTGATTCATTACTTATAATACTATATTAAAATCTATTAATGACTATTTTTTATTCCATATAGGGGTTCTCACATATATCTCATGTTCTTATATTGTTTTCTTTCATACATGCTTGTGCATTCATTGATTGATGTATGTAAGTGAATGAATACTTCATGAATGTTAAGTGAAATTTAAGTACTATTTTAAGATAATTTATTCACCCCCCACTCTTAATAGTTTTACTTTCAACATTTGGTATTAGATCAGGTCCTTTAAAGGAGGTCTAATAACCTAAATGAGATTCTAAGCAAGTGAGATGGCTAGTCAAGAACAAGGTGGTTTTTCTACAAGTAAGGCTTTATTGTTTAATGGATCCAATTATAATTTTTAGATTGTATATATGAGTAAATATATGATGTATTAAGGTCATGAGGTTTTCAAATTATTCTTTTATGGATATGTTTCACCCCATATTCATCCTACAAATGTAGTAAGCAAGAAGCCTAATGATAATAAATCAAAATAAATGAATGGTATTATGTGTGGCCTATCAGAGGTAGAACTTGTGAAGGTGATAAACTATGTGTCTTCTAATGAAATGTGGGACAAGTTGAATAATATTCATAAGGAAGAATACAAGGACAAATTGGCACCCATAGAAGACAATTTGAAAGTCTAAAAATGATTGAAGATGAGACCATTGTAGCCTACTTATTGAGAGTTGATGAAGTGGTCAACATCGTAAGAGGTCTAGGTGATGAGTTGAAAGTGACTACTATTATTCAAAATGTTTTGAGATCTGTAACTCTAAAATTTAATTATAAGGTATTTGTTATTGAATAAATTCAAGACCTAGACAAGCGAGATATGTATGGACTTGATGGCACCCTAATAACCTATGAGATGAGGACAAGTGAAGGAAGACCTACAAATAAGGAAGTTGAATTAAAGGTAAAAAATAAGCTAAAGGAGAATAAGACACAAGGTAATAAATTAAAATACAATGATGAATCTGATATTGATGATGATGAGTAGATATCTATGTTTATAATAAAGTTAAAGATAGGCTAAGGTAAGTATAAGGGCAAATTACCCTTTAAATGCTTCAATTATGGATAAATTATATACTTTGATAATAAGTGCCCTCATAAGTATAAGGATAAGGATTATGGAGAGTATGATGATGGTAATGATGATTATAAAATTTCATATGGGTCTGATAAGAGCAAGAAAATCTTTAGAAGGTATGATGATAAGAAAACATTTTTCAAAAACAAAAGAATTTTCTACACCAAGGAAGATTGAAACTCATATGATGAGAGTGAGAGAATTGATTATGAAAATGACCATTAAGGTGATTTACTTGACATCAAATAAGTTATCTTCATTATTGAATAATTAAGTTTCTCAAATCAAGAAGAGTCCATATGTATTGGAGGTGTTATTGGTGATTTAGATGAAGGAGATGAGGTGGACTTTGAGGTTGAGTTGATGAACGCTCTATAAGAACTAAAGATGGTAAAGAAGAATAATAGGGTGATGAGGTATCTTATCAAATAATATGAGGATAAAATCAACTAGTTTAAAGCTAGCCTAAGAAACAACTATAAATAATAAGAGGAAATAGTCAAATAGGTAGAGACTCAACTTGAGATTTTGACTACTAGTCTAAAGACCAAAGAAAAAGAATGTGTAAGGTATGTAATTGTAGTGGAGTCCTTGAGAGGTAATTTGTATTATACATTAAGTAACTTTAAGTCATTTAAAATATTTAAAAATAGTATAAATGTTCTAGACAACATTTTGAGTAGTCAAAAAACTACTAATGACAAAATAGGCTTTGGTTTCAATAAAGATCAAGAGAATGACACTAATATGATCAAGAAATTCAATAATCAATAAAAGAATGAGGATGTTTATATAATTAAGGATAATAATATCAAATAACCTAATAATATAATGTCTACTAACCTTTTCAAAGTCTATTATTATTCATGTAATAAATTTGGACATAGAGTAAGGCATTGTATAAGGTCCTCCAAGAACAAATTTGCATGGAAATATGAGGAGAATAATCAATCAAGAGTTATGGGCCATGGTGTGTTTCCATCAATAAGAATAGTGTGTTTCAATTATCATAATGTTTATCATATTACAAAGTACTATGAACATTTATTCTTAAGACAATAAAAGAAAGTTGAGAGCCCTAGAGTACAAGAAAGAAGACAAGACAGTAAGTGGAAACCCAAGGTAGCTAAGTTTGATGACCAGTATACAAGAACAAGTGGACTATTTTCCATGATAGAATGTATTAAATATGAAAAGGATTGCCATGAATTCTCTGTTAGCTCAGATTGTTGATGAAGGAGATAATAACAATAAAATAAGCTAGAATTTTGATTAAAAAAAGATTGAGGAGATCAAGCCAAAAGGAATATTCAAGCCCAAGAGGACCATAAAAGAAGTTTAGTCTAGTAAGGACATGGAGATATATAAATCTCTTATGTTTATGATTTTTTAGTTCTCTAGAATAGAGGTAACTCCATTAGGCTTCATGAAGGCACTCAACTAGTAAGTAAGAAGTATGAAGGATGCTTGGTCTTAGGGGAAGTTTTGTGTTCTTTGAAGACTATCAGATTCAAGGTTTAGTCAAGATTCAAATACATTTATGATGATAATTACTTGGTAAAAAAAATTAGTATGATGACTTGATCAAACCAAGTCATAGTTTTGATAATGTCTAAATTTCTTAAGGAGACAAGGGTATCCAATCATTCTCCCAAAGCAGTTATGTAGGCCTAATCTATGTTAAGTTTGATTGAAGATAAAAAGGTGTGCTATTTCAAGTCCAAGGATAAGATAATTTCCAAGAAGATGATCCTTTGCTATTAATATCAAAGGGGGATGTAGTTCTTATTTGAGAGAAAGATCAAGTATTGAAAAATATCCAAATTTAATAAATGAGAATAATTTGCTATATTTTCCATCAATGACAAAGGGGGAGATTGTTGAGGTATGTTTTTATTATTTATGTTGAAGCATTGGTGTTATCATTGATGTCAAAGTCATGAAAACTATCATTAATGTTAATATCATAATTGAGGCCATGCATGGTGAGATGATATGTGTCAAAGAAGTCTCATAACAAGAGAAAATTTGAAGGCAACATTTTGTCTCTTTATTGAGAGAGAATATGAAGTCAACCTAGTAATTATTCTTAGGTTAATGGCATGCCAATGTCAAGATCATGGTACAAGGTAAGATACTATTGTGTACTAAGTGTCTTGAGAAGCCTAGTGTATCCCTAAGAAAAGGTATATGCATGAAGTAAAAGTGAAGCTTGGTGATGTGTGTCACTGCAAGCATGATATTATATTATAAATTGTGTAAACATGAACAAGAGGAAAATAATCCTTTAGATGAGTTTCAAGGTCTAGTTTTGAGGCTTAGTCCTTAAATGAAGGCCTCATGAGAAGGGATAGGCATGATAGCATGATGAGTTGAGCCATATAATAATAATTTGAATAAATGTGGTAGAGTGTGAGAATTATATGAGTGAATTTGACATGTGGATGAGGTATTATGTGAAATAGGTTTCAAGGTATGATGATGGTCTAAATATAACTAGGAGGTAAAGGCCTAGTGTGTAAAGAGACCTAATATGGCCAAATAAGGGGTCAAGTTTATTTACAAAGGTTTTAGAGATATCAATAGAATTTATATATGTATGAGATATTTTATTAAGAGTGTTTACCATGTTCTAGGTCATAGTATAATGGAGAAATAGTGGAAATTAGTGTTAAGGTTTTTTGTGTGCATAAAATGGGGTATTGAAAACCTGAGAAGGAAGTTATTATGTTATTTGGAATGTGAAAAATTTGAGTGAGATATTGATAAAATCATGTAATTGGTTGAGTTCCCTATATTTAATTTAATGGGATTATTTTTGGAGTTGAGGGGCAATCTTTTATGAATGATTGCTAACAAGAGAAACCAGACAAACCCTCATAATGAATCAATAGGAAATATATTGTTAGTTATGGCTCAAAATGGTATTTTTGACATTTCTTTATCTTTTTAAAACGTAAATTAATCTTCCATGTTCTTTTAGGTTGTTTTGGTTTGTCATGGCAATGAGTAGAAGCTATAAAAATCCCCTTATTTCTCAAAGGTTCGATGTAGCAGGCAGGGTTGACTAGATCAAAAAATGAAAATGGATGGAGGAAGATGTTTCATAATTTTATTTTATTCCCATTAAAATTATTTATCAGGTTTTAGACTTGAAATTTTCTAAACTAGTCATGGAAATTGGCTTATTGCTAAACAGGCCTAATGAACAAGATAATGAGAAAACTAGGCAAGAATGAGAATGAGATTAGGGATTGGTTGCAAAGTATTAGGGATGGATCCAAATGAATGAGGTAATTTTTAAATTATTATACCTAATATCCCCTTGGTTTATATATATTTATTATGATCATACACAATCAAAAAGTTGTCCTCAAAGTGACCTATCTAACATAGTGAAGTTTGTGTATAGTGAAGATGTGAGATTGGTCTATAAGACAAATATTTATATTTAAATATAAAAAATATATATTATAATATGTTATAATTATGATTAAATATCATAAAAACCCAATTTAATTATATATAAGTGTTCACATAGGTGTTTTAAATCTTGATTCTCATGACTGTGTTTTTAGAGCAATAAGTAGTTTTCTCTGTGTTAGTGAGAATGATGTTTCTAAATAATTTTCACTAATTTTAAGGATAAAATGATAATAAATATGTTATAAATTTATCATAGGTTATTTTTAATTTATTTATATTCATTATAAGTAATTTTTCAAGTATGGAGATTCAAATGTTCTTAACTATATGTTGACTATGTTTGGTAGTTATGAGTAGGCCTTTTACAAGATTGTTATTGAGGCCTTTTGGTCTATGTAGTGAAGAAAAAAGAATATAGGTATGTTTTTTAGTTCAAAAATTTCATTAATGTGAGACTTACTTTTTGACAATAAGAAGGTCTAATGGTGAGTAGACCTAATTGGGTGGTTCAAGGAGTGAAATGATCCAGATGGTGTTGGGGACATAAGGTGAGATTATAAGGAATATATTTAAGTTACTTTAAAAGATTTTTAGCAATTTTTTAAGTCTAAAAGTGTTTCAATGATGTATAAGTGAATCATGTGCATAGAGAAGGCCTAATTGCATTAGGTCTCTATTAGGCCTAATGGTGGTTTTGGCCCTTAAGTGTAATGACCTACCTATGTGATGGTTGTTTCACTTTTTAAAAGTGTGTATTGATATATTCAAATTATTATCCAAGTATTTTGAGGTTAGTTTCTGACCAGTATGGGTAATAATAAGAGTCAAGTATAAAGACAAGGCCTAATAGGCCTAATTTGACTAGTTAGAATATTGAGCATATTAGCGAATGCTATAGAGTTTTGGAATAGGTATAGGTATTTAAGATCTTATATAAGGTTTTATTAATATTCCATTAATATCTAACTATTTTTATAGGTTTTTATCAAGGTCATTTGATCTAATTCTTCCAAGAAAGGGCTAGTTGAGCGAGAAGGCCTAAGAGGTCATTTTAGAGAGATAGAAGTGTGAGAAGAGCATAATAAGGAGGTTATCTTCAATTGAGTGATAAATAAATGTCCAGGGATTATAAATATTTAAGTTAATTTAGTTTTTTTGGGTTACATATGGGCTTAGAGCATCTTTACAAGTTAGATCTTGCTAAAGGACTAGTTGAGTTGGTGCTTGACTAGTGAGGGGTTGGTGATACTTATGGGGTTGGTACCTCACTAAAAGTTTGATTAATTTAATATAGGATTATATTATAAGATATTAATCAATGGGTTTTATTCCCCTATAGGGTTTACCATATTATCTCATGTTCTTATATTGTTTGCTTTCATAGATGATTGTGTATGTATTGATTGATGTATGTAAGTGAATGAATAATTCATGAATGTTAAGTGAAATTGAAGGAATATTTTAAGACAAATGATTAACCCCCTTTCTTAGTATATTTACTTAAAATATTCCTTTTAGTGGTCATACTAATCCATAGTTTCCTTATTTTTATCCCAAGATTTTATATGCCATTATTCCATTATATTTTTTGGGATTGATTTCTAGTTTAATTGGAATGAAATAAACAATCAATGTGCATGGTATATTTTATGATTTTTATAAATATAATTAGTAATGATATTACTTCACCAAATAAATATAATAAAAAAATAGATAATAATGATATAAAAATATAGCATAAACTATGAATAATAGATAATCCACTTCGAGGGGGAAACCTCCTAAATGCTTGTAATAAAAAAATGAATATTGTGATATGATGATGAAAAACTAAGCCTACATCTTATTTATAGTATAAAAAGTCCATGTACAACCCATAGGCTAGCTTAAGAATAATATGAGTGCATAGATAAATGTAAAATAATATGTAAAATGTTAATACAAACCATAAGTAGGCTACATACATCCCAAGATATGCCAATGGTTAAGTGCATATCATGCCCTTCCCCTTTAAAAAAACATTATACTTAATTTTTGAATCAATATTGGTTGTTTTTTCATGAAGGATTCATCCTCTCAGGTAGCATATTCATAAGGTAACTTCTTCCATTTAATTAGATACTGCATAATCACTTTGGACTACAACTACTTAGTGTTTATTTGAAAGATAATTTCAGGATCAAGAATAACCAAATGGTCATCCTATATTTGTTGTAGATCAGAATGGGTATAGTCCTTAGTTTGTTGAAAATGAATAAAAATCAAGCATGCCATAAATATTTTATCACCCATTTTTAGCATCTTGGTCATCTAATGTGAACTAAATGTTCACTAATTTGACCACAAGTCAAATTAGGTCAACCCCATATGTAGTTTAAAATTTTCATAGGATCCCCTAAGGTGTTAAATGTGTACCATGGTCTTAATGTGGTCAACATTATGTTTATATTTGTCATTTTTGTCTATAATTTGTCTTAAGTCTTTCTAAGGTCGCTTTTGGGTCATTTATTAGCCTTGTATGTGTTTACCATAAAGGACAAGTGTATCCAAGAGTATTCAACATCCCATGTGTCATGTGAGAGTCAGATAATTTTTTGATAAATAAAAACTCATAGGGTTCCATGTTGAAAATAAGAAGACAATTGAGAAGGTGAGAGTTTCTAAATTTGTATAGACTATACAACAATTTGACACATGTGGGAATCCTCACTAGTTATTCGTTATCTCCCCAAAACTCATATCCACATTCATTTTACTTTGATATTCTCTAAATTGAGAAAAAAAATTATCTCTCTCCTCGCTCTCTCATGCAAGGTCAAACTAGCCAATTAGTTTTCTACTAGTATAGATTAGAGGGGAAGAGTTGAGAATAATGCATTTCAGGGATTAAAGTACTAATGAGATCTCATTCCATGGAAATATTTTTTAGTTTGGTAGACTATACTTAATGAACAAAATCTAATAATGATAGTGATTCAAAACTATCTTCACATCCCCAACACCTACATGTTTTATCATTTATTGCATTAATTTGATTATTCTAAGCATTGTGTGTGTTTTGGTAGAGCATGATCTTCATTCTCATATTTTATTAAATTTGGTTTGTATGTGAAATGTGTAAAATTATATCTCCTTATGTTTGAGGTGCATATAGTGGTTTATAGTGTATGTTTCCATAGTTTTAGAGTTGTCTGTGTGTAGTGACATCATATGAAAGGTAATACATCCCTATGTCTCTCTTCATAAAAGATGGAAAGCTAGTTTCTCCATGGTATCTTATCATTGAAAGACTAGAAGGTTATTTTAATTGAGTTTTATAATACCATAAGCAAGGACTCAGTAGACCTTCTAGTATACATAGTTTTATGCAGTCATATATAGAACAAGGAAGCTCATTCAACACCCATGGCACATGTGATATTCTATCTCAAGACTTGGATGTGCTTCCCAATTCACTCAATGTTCATAGACTGGTTATAAGACCCCCTAAATAATGTATGTAGGTGAAAAGTTGAGAAAGTTATTCAAATGGAACATTTACCTTAATTTATCTGAGTAAAGGATCTTGTATAACATTTTAATATCTATTAGTGAAGTTTCTTGAGGACTAAGTGTATCTAGTTGTTCATGCTAGTGTCCTAAGTATAGAATGAACTTCTTAGCATGAGGGTAAGTATTAAAATCAATAACAAAGTAATATTAAGAGATTACCAAGTTAGTTAAGTTTTTACTATAGGAATTTAGGGATACACAGTGTTTTGAGCTCAAAGAAGCCTATGACCTACAAATTTATGATACATTGGAGGTTAAGATATGGAAGTACGGTCTACAGGTATGATATAATTTTATTAAGTGATGAAAGGACTTAATGACGTCAAAAATATATTATGTGTGAAATAGAGTGTTTAAACATAATTGACACCTACATGAATCTTCTTTTCTTCCCTAATGGTTACCTACGTGTGACATAGTCATACAAATACTATATACTAGTCTAATCAACAAAGATGTTAGTGATAAACATATGTATGAAATTTTATTACCTCAATAACATCAAGGGATATGGTAAGGGTGTGAAAAATAAGGTCAAATTCATGAAACAAGCACCTGCAAGTCTCATAAACTCCTTGAAAAGTTCCCCTATAGTTGAAGTGAAATATGTAGGTCTATAATACATTGATATTATGGGTAATGATGCATGGTTTTAAAGTAGATAATGGTAAATATATATAAAATAGTATTTATGACTTAATATATAATTATACAAGTGAAATATAGGCTTCTAACACTAATAAAATCCTATATGAATCTTTGTACTACAAGATTGCTACTTATAGTCTGATTGCAGACTAACTCATGCTTAGGAAGATTACTTGGTGAGTTGAAAGAATTATGTGTTGAAGATGACCCAACATGAATATAATTATCACAAGTACATCAAAACTTATTGAAGCTCTCAAATTTCAAGGAATAGATTAAAGGACTATGTTTTGAAGCTTCAAACATAATCATCTAAGACCCTGCATAGTCATCAGTCTTGAAACTAGTCTTGAGGAGTTTAAGGTGTAAAATTATTTAGGATCATGAAAAATCTTTTGAGTTTTTATTAATATGGTCATCATGATCTAAAATATCTCCTTATGTTACCCTCAAGATCATAAAAATAGGGGAGATGCTTTATCTTAGATAGAGGGCACTATGTTCAAACATAATCTATAGGTTAGTATAGGAGGGGTAAAAAATGTGTTGAGGAGTCTTGGAATCATGTTAGGATGATGTATAATGTTTTTTGGAATGTAAATAGATATTTAGGATGGAATTATAATTATTAGAGACCTATAGATGGTCAAACATTCAGTAAAGCATAGTTAGACCTATTAGGCTTAGACTAGGCCTAAATCCTACAAAGATCTAAACTCATCTAAATGACTTAATAACCACTCCATATAATTTTAGGACCTCTAAGGAGAGTAATATTGCAATAATTAATGGTTACATAGTGTTATTTATGTACCCTTAATACATTAAATTACATTGGTTAAATAATAATATATTTTATTATTTATCATGAGTTTATCTTCATGTAAGTAAATAATAAAATATATTAAATAACCTTTAGAAAGGTTGGACTCATTAATGTGGTGGTTGTAAAAATTCATTTATAATGGGTAGATTATCTTGTATATATAATAAAGAGTTTATATTGTAAGATGTAATGAAAAAAGAGGTGATAAAAAGAAAGACTAAATTAGGTACTTGTTACTTTTTAATTATATAAATAATATTTGTGGGTTTTTTTACCTCTTGGAGATTTTCCCACATATATCTGTGTTATGGTGTATTCAAATTTTCTCTCATTGTTTCATGGTGAATGTATTTTCTATTGATCTCATATCTAGATTTGGTGTTTGTATGCAATCATATTGCTTGTTCTATCATAGTATCATAGATAGTTGATGCGTGATCAAGTGGCAAGATCATAGATCAAAGTTGTTTAGCTTGTGTTCAAGTCTAGATTCTTCATTTTTTCAAGCCATAGTATGTTCATGAAAATATTAAAGATTATTTTTCTATAGGAAGTAAGTTATTCTATTTTTTCCTCTCTTAAAAACTTAGAAATCTTAGATCTATGCATTTTTTCATATTTTAAGCCTATTTTCATGTCATAGATCTAACTGAGAATCTTAAAATGAGATAAAAATATTTCTTTAATAATTAATTTTTTTAAGATTTTATTATTTTTTGGACTAATAATATGTATGAAGGTGGTTAAATCTCTTTAGTTATAGATCTAACACTTACAAGAAGTTGCAAAAATTAAGAGAGTCAGCAAGTGAGTGAATCAGTGATTGGAAATTCTTCTATGACCTTTATATGGCCTTTTTTTTTTTTAAATATTTTTTACAATAAATCTCCATTTTAGTCACTAAATTAGCTTATTTTGACCATTTTCAAACATTTTTTACCTTTATTTCACTTGTTTTGTACTCTTGTAGCTCATTTAAATTTTTATCTCTCCTCCTAAATGCTATTCTTTAGCATGTGTGAGATAGAAAATAGTGAAATATCATATCTTGGGTAGTAAATCTTAGTTTTGTTTTTTCTATTCTCTTAGTTTGTCCATTTTCCAAGCAATTTTGATATTTAGTTTGTCTGATTTGGTCTCCTACAACTTTTTTTAAATTTTTTTCTCTCCTCCCAAGCATCATGTTTCAACTTGTACATACATGGAAGAAAAAAAATATAAATTATGTATTCCCAGTCATTTTTTGAGATTTAAAAGTTTATTTCATGATTTCAATAATAGTTAAGCCTGTTAGAGCCATTTTTAGACCTTAAAGAGCGTCAAAAGGAAATCTAATTTTTGTTTAATTTTACCTGGGTGCCATAATATGCCATAAAAGTAGTAGGAGCTTTAAAATATCATTTTATAGTCAAAACATTATAGATTTGGGTCTACCAATTACAAATCCTCCCTTGCTCTTCACCTATGCCATGCTTCTATATAAAGTGTGATACAACAAGTAATTAATGGGTATGTTAAATTTTTAATGCAAGTATTATAAAAATAAAACATTTATTTAATTGGTTTTATTCCACCAAAGTAGTGTACCCCACTTAAGCTTTTCAAAATACTCTTTTTTTCAAATTTTATATAAATGATTTCATTTTATTATTTTAATAAAAGTAGTTAATTATGGTTTATTTATTTATTTAGAAAATAAATAAAATAAAAATTAGACCATAAAAGAGTGAAATATAAGTTAGTGTATTTGTTGTGTTAACATACTTAGTGGGTGAGTTGTAATTAACCAAATTTTCAAAAAGATTAAAAAAAAATTTGATTTTTTATTTACAAAATCATGAGATATTTAATTTACATTTATTTAATATATATTTTTTTTAAAATCAAAATTAATCAAATCATGTAGCTTCCATATGAAGTATTGTATTCTACAAAGAGAAGTTTACTAGTATTTTTTAGAAAATATTTATAGATCGAAGGTCCTTAAATTAAATATCAATCCCAATATGTTTTTTTTGATAAAAATTAATTAATTGATTTTAAAATAATTATTTAAAAATTTTGGTTATTAGTCATGTAAAATTTCACGTGTCAAGCTTGCAACGCTTTCGACACTTTTGACACCCTTGACTTGTCATATTATTTATCAAAGATGGTCATGTGACTAGTTGATATTTAAGTTTTTACACCTTTTAGATACATTGAGATGATATTTTATTTGATTTTAAACCTCATACTATTGATTTTACAAAAATTTATTCAAATAGTGTAATTTGTGACACTATTTATGATACTTGTGACACTTGCAACTTTCACCCTTGTTGTAATTATGTGTTTTTTAATTGTTTTGTAATAAATTAAAGTGGATAGTGTTGTTTACACACTAGAATATGTGTATTTATTATAAAATAAAGTATTAATCACATTGAAATTTTTATTTTTTAAAACCTTTTTTTAGTTTAGTATAACAAACTTGTATTGTCAACTTTAAAATGATAAAAAAATATTTATGACTCAAATTATAATATGAATTATTCCTAATAATATATGTAATGTTTTGTTTACTTTAGTAGCAAATTATTAGTGAATTTATTGTATGTGCATCACATAATCTACTTGTTAAATGTAACATGTTTGATTGCAAGATTATATTGAAAGTTGTGTTAAAGCTTGATCCAAAAACTATGTGAAATAAAGCTAACCCATATTTATAAATATCTTGTTGATATTTTTATTTATCTAACCATTAATATGATATATATTTCATAAGATGTGGGTGTTGCTTCTATATTCATGTAAGATCCATACTTGGATCATTGGAAATTAGCAAAGTGAATACTTTGGTATATAAAAGGAACTATACATTTTAGTTTATATTTTTTTCTATTTTATTATACTAATTTATTTGGTTATTGTGATGATAAACATACTATGATGAGTCTATTTTTAGATATGTGTCTATGTTTGATGTAGGTGCTATCACTTGGAGCACTTCATGTAGAAGTTGCTAAAGAAGCCTTGCGGCTATGAAGGATGATAGATGAACATCATGTGGAAGTTTTTCATTATACCAACCTTCTTGGTGATAGTAAAAATTTTATAACTTTGATGAAAAATACAATACAACAACAAAAAATTAAATCCTATGAAAGTTCATTCAATGTTGGACTTATTGAAGTTTTCATTAAGGGGGAGTGTGCATGACAATGTCACTTCTTAACAATTGTATAGGTCATGTGTTTACTTCTATCTCTTTATAATTATTCTCATTATAAATCATTGTAATAAATCACTTTATGTGATTTTGGTAAACTTCATATGGAAGTCTACATTATACCTAATACATAGTAGCATGGAGGTCTTTATGTTATAAAAGACTCCAATATGTTTGGTTGTTAATTCATAAGAAATTATGGGATATATTATCACTGTGGGTTGTAGTATCATGATCATTCTAGCTTAAATTCAATATAAGTGGTTTAAGGTAACATAGTGTAATTCCTTTAAAGATTCCTATGTGAATATAGTGCAAAACCTTTAGGTATCTATGAGTGTATAGTGCAATTCCTATAAAGATGACTATGTAATTGTGGTTACATATTGTAATACCTTTGGGTATTTATAGTTATAGAGTGTAATTCTTTTGAAGGTGACTATGTGATTGTGGTTACATTGTTTAATGCCTTTGAGTGTCTATAGTTAAATAGTGTAATACCTTTAGGTGACTATGTTTATATAGCATAATTCCTTTAAAAGTGACTATGGCATGATCAAGAATGTTTCCTTTAATTATTACCTCTTAAAACTCATCATGTGGATGGTTCATGGAGTGTAATTTCATTATGTTGTTACCTCCTAAAAATCACCATGTATCCCCACTTAACATTAAGGGGGAGTATTGGTACAATTAATGTTTAAGTGGTGTTATTTATGTACCCTTAATACATTATATTACATTGGTTAAATAATAATATATTTTATTATTTATCATGATTTTATCCTCATGTAAATAAATAATAAAATATATTAAATGACCTTTACAGAGGTTGGACCCATTAATGTGGTGATTGTAAAAAGTCATTTATAACGGGTAGATTATCTTTTGTATATAATATAGAGTTTATATTGTAAAATGTAATGAAAAAATAAGTGAGAAGAAGAAAGAATATATTGGGTACTTGTTAGTTTCTCATTATATGGATAATATTTGTGGGTTTTTTACCTCTTAGAGGTTTTCTCACATATATTTGTGTTGTCATGTGTTCAAATTTGTTCTCATTATTTCATGGTGAATGTCTTTGCTATTGATCTCACATCTAGATCTAGTGTTTTTATGCAATCATATTGGTTGTTCTGTCAAGTACAATGTCAACATGAGCCATTGGTTTGCAAAAGGAATCACAAAAATAGGTAATTTGACTTAAAACTACATTCGGGGTACTTATATTATATAGACATGTTTGAGAGGCTAACTTCTTATGCTCACACACATATATGGATGGATTGTGTGGTTACCCAAAGCGATAGGAATAGTTGAAAAGGGTATCTATCTCAAACTTAGTGGGATTAGTTTAGAGTTTCAATGCTAGGATTTTATGAACAATCCTTAAGAATCTAAGAGACTAAAAACCCTCATAAAACTCTTATGTATACCCAATTAGAAAGAAATGAGTGAGAATGTATTCAAAAGGAATCAGTTGGTTAGGAAAGTTTTTGGACTTGTGGATGACTCTCTCAAGCTCTTAGACATACATTTGGTTTGTACTTTCACTTATAATTACAAGGTAAAAATAAGGTTTCTTGTAGTATTTGTTAGGTTCTACAGGTGTGGAAGGGAACTTAGAAATGAGAATCATTAGGGGAGGTTTATAGAGACTTATTCCCACTTTCTATGCTTAGTTATAGCTTTAGTTTTGCATATAAACACCTATGTTGAATCGTTCATCATAGATAGTCTTAGACATGCAATGAAAAGACATAAGGATTTTCAGGTGAGAGAATGATAAGTCTATTTTTTAGATGTTTTAAGGTATTTTTGATGGATTGGGTGAGAAAGAGACTCTAAATAGGTATCATAACACCTCTTCCATAGATTTAGTTTAATAATTGAAGGTCACCTTGATGACACAAGTGAAGAATGAGGCCTAGAATACTAATGAATAACTACAAATAATGAGTACAAGTGTCATAATGAAGGCTAATAGTTAGGGATGCATCTAATGAATATCATAACTTGTTCATAACCCCCCTTAGATAGTGCATATGTGTCAAGTCTTCCTAGTCTAGTTTTGAGTAGTCAAGATATGCCTCATCATGAAAGCAATTTTAAGAAGGTAGTTGAAGACCTCTCTGTTAGTTCTGGATAATTTGTCATGCTTCAAAATGACACTTATCCAACAAGACCTTTATGGTCTATTTCATACTCCATTATCCTAAAATGTAACTTGTCCTCATTACTTTAAACTTATTCTTTTGACCCTTGAGATCCACTTCTTATCTCTTCTCATATGTTATATAAATGCAAGGCATTTTGGATTTTGTAATATAATCCACACCTAGGATGGTGAAGCCCTAATAGTTTGATATTATATTTTGCCTTTGAAATAAATATTTATAATCTGGTTTTGAGTTCATAATCTATTTTTTATAAGTGTGTAAATTGGTGTATAGTAAAAGGTCAAGTGATTAGTATCTATCCTTGATTTTTCTCAACTCTTTCATGTTTGATGCAATTAGTTTCCACTCTATTAGGTTACATGAAGTTTATTCAAGTGAAATTGTCTATATAGTGTAAGGAGTACTTAGTATATAAAATCTAACCTATGGTTCACTCACCTTAAGTATTATAATGCATATCACCTCTATATTTGAAATACTGATGTTAGAGTACTCTAGGATATTGAGACTAGTGTTGTGAGTCATGTTTCTTAGTGAAATTATATGGTATTCTAGTGGAGATATTTATGGTATATCACTTTATTAGATTAGTTTATTTTCATGTTACTTTTATCCATTTACACTTGATCAATTAGTTAGTGTAGGTGATAAGTAATCAAGGATAAATCTAGGGATGAATCCCTTAAACCTAGTGGTTTACCTCTATTATAGGCAACCCATGAGCCTAGAGGTAATCCAATGTTTCCAAAATATTAGATTATGCTTGAATAACCATATCTAGGGTGAAAGATTTGGTGTCAACATTTATAATGCACGTGATGGGACCAAGGTACAAAAGAGTGGAAATATTGTTGGTGTGTCTTTCCTACTATTAGCTTTTGGAAGCATGAAAGTAAACACCAATGGTGACTCCAAATGAATCATCTGATTGTAAGCATTCCAGGTATCTATGATTGAATATTTTGATCAACTCTTCCTTTTTAATTAACTAATGATGTTGATATGGATGATTATGATGAGAATCCCTAGTATACACCTCCTTCTTAGCCTTGTTATGACCCATGATATATCCCTCAACATCCCTATTAAAATTTATATTAGTCCTATGATCCATGGCAACCCTATGATCATCCTATTTCTTCTCCATATAAACATCATGTTCTTGAATATCCTTATGAATAAGCCTATAAGGAAGGCTATCAAAAATAGTATCAAGAAATTCCTTCTTATCAACCCTAATGTGACTCCTACCAACCTTATCATGATGCATATCAACCTCAAGATGATTATTATCAATCTTGTCATGAGGAATCAAATGACCCCATTGATTTCAAAATCAAGATAATTAAGATATGAATTCCTACAAGTTTAATCTAAGTATAAAGTCTAATAGATTGAAGTTCATCACAATCCTAACTATTACCATCATCCTCCTACTCTAATCTCATTTCATGCCAAATCCTTATTGGCACTCATGCCAAAATTACTAGATAATGAAGAAAATATGAGAACATGGGATGAAGAGTTTTATTTACTCCCTAACCATCTCATATAGTGGTTAAGAGGCTTATTTCAAAATTGGATGGATGTGTAAGATTTGGTTGAAGAGGAAACCCAATGTGACATCAATGAATAATTATACTTGGTAAAAACTTATATCCAAAGTTCAATAGATAGACTAAGAATGTGGGAAAACCAAGGGTTTGAAAATGATCTTTTAGCTATTAAAGAGCCTCAAAAAGGATATGAACAAAGTGAAAATCTTGTTAAATAAGGTGTATTTCATATTAACCAACCCATCTTGTCTTACCATATGAGTTCATTCAAGAAGACTCCCTTCCAAAACACATTCATGAGCCCTAAATCAAACCTCATACTTATTCTCCAACACATGATCATATCCATTAACCTCCCACCTCATCCCTTCTCGGAGGAGAACCTATCTAATGGGAGATAAGAAAAGAATACCAAGCACAGCTTGAAGATGACCTAAATGATGATATGAGCATGTATGATGAAGAGATCACTATAGGGACTCCCCTTGGTGAAGGCAAGTGCAATTAAATATTCTTGAGTGAAGATAAAGATGTTCAAAGTTAAGGTGTAGCTATCCATTAATAGTTTGGTAAAGGCATTAAAGGAGAGGTGCTTAAGAATGACACTACATCCATTGAGTTAGTTGATGTTCATGAGCATGATTAAGAATTTGAACCTCAAAATACCACTAAATAAGAAGTTGTTTTTCATTCTATGATATAAGATGACATGTGGTATAATTCAAAGGACATATGTGATGGGTTTGAAGGCCTTTAAAAGATTACACACCCTATTAATCAGCTATAAGACACTCTTAAAGCTGCCTTACCTCTTGGTAGTGTGGCATTAAAACGAAATCTTATGCTATCCCAACTTGTTGGAGTTGTACTCAACTTTGAAGTTTATCAAGTGCTCAAATATCAAGAAGATAATGTTGAAGAGATGGTAGTTCTCAAAGAGAAAGAGATCAAGGATGATTGGTAGCAATAGATGAGGCTTTTCCAAGAAATTTAATAAATTTTAAAATGTGAGGGCTAAGTACATAAGAAGATAGAGTAAGAAGTTTCTATGGAGGACAATGATCAAGATTGGATGGACTATACAAAGCTCATTTATGAGATTAAAGAATTTACAACTGAGTAATTTGATCTCTCCTAAGGTACCATGGAGGTTAAGGAGGTATGTTTTGTTTAATCACCATGGGAAGTTTCAGCTAAGGAGTCTCATGATAAGATTTAGGTTGTTGAAGTGAAAGAGGAGTTCACTTTCATAAGTGATCTAGTTGTAGCTACCTTGATTTCATTGAGGTTCATGCTAAAGAAATGGGAAAACATCATAAAGGATTTGGAGACTTCAATTCAAATACTCAAAGGGAAACATGTTTCATGTATCCTTCACTTCATGGAGTAGTAAATATTTAAAACTTCCCTTTACATCTAGGAGGAAGAGTTCCATTTAGGTTAGTTTGTGCATAAGTTAGTTGGTGTTACCCCTAAGTGTTCTTGAGAACACAAGTGTGTTTGATTTGGTGTGGTATTATGTGTTTTTCCTATAATTTTGTGTGGTTTAAAAATTAATTTAGTGTCATTAAAATTTCATAGGTGATTCCATATCCCAATGGATAGGAGAAGGCTACTGGTCTTGGGCATAGTTGGCTTGTCACCCCTATGAAATCACCAAAATATTGAATAATTTGACCACAAGTCAAATTAGTTTAACCTCTTATGTAGTTTAAAATTTTCATAGGGTCCCCTAGGGTGTAAAATAGGTACCATGGTCTTAGTGAGGTCAACATTATGTTTATATTTGTCATTTTTGTCTATAGTTTGTCCTAAGTCTTTTTAAGGTCACTTTTGGGTCATTTATTGAATTTGTATGGGTTTACCATATATCAGAAGTGTATCCAAGAATTTTAAACATAACATGTGTCTTTTTATAGTCATATAAATATTCCATAACTAAAAACTTGCAGGGTTTCAAGTTGAAAACAAGAGGACAACTGAGAATGTGAGAGTTTCTAAAGTTGTATAGATTGTACAACAATTTAGCACATGTGGGAAGATTAAAGAGTGGATCTTTAGCTCACCAAAACTCATATCCACATTTATTTTTCTTTGAAAATCTCCAAATGGATAAAAACCATCATGTCTCTTTCCTCATTCTCTCATATAAGGTCAAACTAGTCAATTGGTTTTCTACCAATACATATTAGAGGGGTAGAGTTGAGAAGATTACATTTGATGGATTAAATTAATCATAATTATCTCTCATTACATGGAAATATTTTTAAGTTTTGTGTAATATAATTCATGAAAAAACTCTAATAATGGTAGTGACTCAAAACTATCTTCACATCCCCAACACCTATAGGTTTTCACATATATTGTATTGATTTGATGATTATAAGGATTGTGTATGTTTTGGTGGAGCATGATATTCATTATCATGTTGTATTAAATTTTATTTACATGTGTGAGTTAGGAAAGAACATATCCTTGTGTTGGAAATGTATATAGTGGTTTATAGGGTATGTTTCCATAGTTGCAAAGTTGTCTTTATGTAGTGACTTGATATCAAAGGTAGTAAATCCCTATGTATCTATTCCTAAAACATGGAAAGTAAATTTATCCATGGTATATTGGAGTTGAAGGATTATAAGGTTATTTTAAGTGAGTTTCTCAAGACCATAGGTAAGTTTTGAGTAGAAATTCCATTATGCACAATTACATGTAGTCATGTATAGAATAGGGAAGGTCATTCAACACCCATGGAAATGGTGATATTCTATATCAAGACTTGGATGTATTTCCTAAGTCACTAAAAGTTCATAGACTATTTATAAGACCCCCAAAATAATATATGCAGGTGTAAAGTTGAGAAAGTTGTTCAAAGGGAACATTTACCTTAATTTCTTTGATTAAGGGATCTTACATCACATTTTAAGATCTATTGGTGAATTTTATTGAGGACTTAATGGATATATTTCTTTATTTTAGTGTCTTGATCCAAGAATTAACTTCTTATAATGACTCAAAGTAGTCAAATCAAGAAGAAAGGAAGATTGAGTGACTCCCAAGATAGGTAAGTGTTCATTGTAGGAATTCAGCGATACATAATGTTTTGAGCTCAAAGAAAACTATGAATTACAAACTTATGATATATTATAGGTTAATATATGAGAGTATGGTATGTGTAGACACCTAAAATTGGCCACTAATGGCTTCATATTACACTTCAGACCTATTCTTACCAACCTTTGTAAATTAAGCCTAAGAATTGTTAAATGTCCCAAATTTGATTATGTGTGGATCATCAAAGCTCAAAATCATGTATATACATTCCTAATTGGGGTATCCTATTATAAAAAACAAAAACCTCTCATGGATTCATTTTTAATAATTCTATGAAATTAAAACATACAATTTGGCCTATAGACCAAGTAAACGAGGCAAGTGCATACATAAATTAAATCAAATATTAAAAATTCTAAAATCCTAAACAAAATTAATTAAAATTAAAAAAAAATTAAATACCTAGTTGAATTATCCATTTGAAATTAAATTAATTGTCACAAAGGAAATTCAAAAATCAAAGAATATCCTAAGAATTCATAACTATCTTTTTGTGAGTTGTCAAAAGTCTAGAATATCTCAACATGCCTATTCATTATTAAACATGACCATTTGAATCCTTGTAAATGTATTGGGGTTAATTAACTCACAAAGGTTAGGTTTCAACCCATTCCAATATATAGCTACACTCTAACTCATCTTGAGTTGGGGTTAGTTGCTAAACCTATAAATACAAGCATTTGCCTCTTCATTTGGAGAGATTAGATAGAGTGAAGTTAAAATGCATGTTTTATGACAAGACTGTGAGCAATAGTGTTATAATTCCAAAATAATAAGCTAATCAATCAAGTTACATCAAGAAAACAATGGTTTCAAGGAGATAATGATCCACACAACTCCATTTTCCAAAGACTTATTAAGCACAAGATGAGCAAGCCAAATGATCACATCATTTGGAGAATTCAAGGAAGGTAAGTAAATTTGTAAGTTCTTTGAATTTTAGTTGATATTTGTAATTTTTTTAATTCACTAATCTCCCCCTATGATCTAGGCATGGGGCTGTTAAAATTATTAGTGTGTTTATTTCATTATTTTATATGAAAATTAACACTTGATCTAATCTCCCCTCCATCATCAAATTAATAGAATCATAAATGGCACATTCGGTGGAATATAAATGCATCCCACATAGCAATGAGATTAATATGTAACTCCAAACTTTTAAAATGAATGCTTGACAATCTTAAAAATTGGAGTTTTAGCATTATTTATGTTGTGTTATTATTTTTTTGTTCACTCATATTTACACAAGGACTAACATCGGTTTTCCCTAATTGGTATCATTACTTAGTAATTGATGCCAATCCCATATAACTAACATTAGTCACTATGTGCATCCTTAGAACCAACCTCAGTCACTGTACAAAATAGAAAGCTAATAGGCCATCTTTCAGAGCTTCATTTGGGGTCATATAGATTCTATTTTTGATGATTTTTTTAAAACTACATGTTTTATCCTAAATTTTTAGAATATGTTATTAGTTTACCTTAAATTTGCATAAATGTTTCAAAAAATCTAGAAATGGTATTTTGAATCTTTTGAATCTTTTTAATTGTTGTTTCTTGGTTTCATTGAATTGTGTTTTATTTATCTAATCATCTCCTTGTAGGTCTTGAGAAGTTTTTACCTAACTTTGAGCTAATTAACATTTATACATTATGTTTGTTTTGAATTTGAGTTCATAAGAAACTGATCTTGGTCCTTATCAATAGATATTGATTATTATAAATTGACATAAGTTATTACCAACTGACATCGATCATAGGTGACTGATACTGTTCACTATGTTTTTAAAACACAAACTTGATAGATATGTTTTAAAAGTTTGTTTACTCACCATTGATTGTGATTCTAATCAGGAAGAAATTCCCTAACCCTTGCAGGTCAAAGGCATGATTAGAACATAAATTTTCAATTTTAAATGGTTTTTTACACTTCATTTTGGTATTTAAAATGAATTAATCTAGAATCTTGAACATTTGGGTTTTTAGTGCTTAAAATGAACCTAGATGATTTGTGTTGAAGTTTTTTTATGAAATTTGTTTCATGTTTTAAAATTAAGCCAAAGGGAAAGGAAATTCAAATTTGAATGTGTTTTAATCTTGCTCACTTTGTATTTTGGTGTTTGAAAAGAACATAATTCATTTAAATGCCTTAGATGTTTTTTTTAAAGCTTTTGTAAGATCAACCAATGCCAAGGGGGCCAAAACTTCACAACACATTTAATTATTGGTGCCATAAAATGAACTTAAATCATGTATCTACATACTTTTGAAAATTTTCATTTCACACCATGTTTGTTTGAGCTTGTTTGTTTGTACAAAATAAAGGGTACATGTATGCTCTTGCCTAATCCTCTTTAAGGAACTTGGGTGACCAAAATCGCCTCTTCTTTTCCTTTATGCCTTTCTCCAAGGTATAGAAATAGTATTGTCTATGTCTTCCCCAAAATCAACATGGTTTGGGTGATCCAAAAATAACCTCTAAAGTCTTTCTACTTAGTTTTATTTTTTATGCAATTTGGCTTATGAATGGGAGTTTATTACATCTCATGGGTTCTTTAGGGAAGCTTTGACTTGAGGTTTCATCTCTCAATATTGAGTTCAAACCCTCTCCATGGGGGGTATATAAAATGGGATAACCTCACTAGGATGGTGGTTTGTAGTTAAACCATCTCTATTAGTGGCAAGGTAGACCAGAATGTATGATCGATCAACACATCACACTATAATGAGTAATTGATGGATGTAGTGGTTGTGAAAAGGACAAGACCTTTTCATAACAAGTTTATTGACATGAATCTAATTGATGCATTGCACCCCTTAGATTAACCACACTTGGGACCATCTAGATGGTCATAAATTATAAGTTTTAGTCAACCCCATTTGACCAACCTTGATAGGATCTAAGATGTTACATTTAGATGTTATCTCATTTCATCCTTTTATTGATTGGTATTTTTTAGAATAAAACCATTTGTTTATTATGCCATCTTAGATCTAATTTTGTTTATATACCACTCCTTTATTTTAAGAGGTATTATGATGACCATTTTGTACAACACTTTTGCCTTAAATTTTTTTCCAAACTTGTTTGTGTGTGTCAATTGATTGAAATGGGTAACGTTATACTACCCAAATAATTTCAAGTTTATGCCTTGGAGTATTTTAAAACAAACAATTGCCACATATTTAGAGAATGATAATGCCATTACATTGCTCAATTTGTTTCAAGACTTTTTTACCTTGTGCCTTATGTCATTGTTTCAAAACCATGCCACATGTGTTTTTTAGATATAAACCTTGTGCCATCATGTCATTCAATTTTGTCTAGCATATTTGGTTAAGGAAAGCCTAGTTTTCTTACATTGAGATTTTAATTAACTTTGACAAACTTAGATTCAATAATTAGTTGATTTATATTTATGCCTCATCTCATAGGGGATAATATATATATCTTTACCTTTTGGGTTGCGTAACTTAGGTTAATTATTTACCCAAATTTGATAACTATTGCTTGTTTGTTTAAAGAAACCTAGTTTTCATTATTATTTGTGCCTTTATTTGAGAGAAAGAGTTTATCTCCATATTTCTTTTTCATTGTGCCTTATGCCAATTGACCAAGTTCATGTTTGATTTTGTATGATAGGTTTATGCCATAGTGTTCCAAGTTTGTTAAATTAAATATGTCACCTTTGTTTTAAAGTCTATCTTTTGACATCATGTTTGGCCAAAAGTCCTAGAAATGCCTTGTTTGAGCCTAGATTTTGACACCACATTTGGCCAAAATACCCAACAACTTTTCTTTTCTTAGATTAGACCTATTTGGAACATTTTGGACCTACATTTTGGTATTCTAGTTTTTATTTAGCCACTTGATATTTTGTGTGTATGATATTTAACTTTAGATTATTTTATACTAGGTTTTAGGATAGACCATTTTAGAGATACAGATCCTTTTCCTATACCAAGTTAGACCAAGTTTGACCCATTTATCCTTTTGACATTGTTTTTTAGAGTTTATAAAACTATAATAGTTTTTGTGGAGCATTTATTATTGACATGGACATGTCTAGATATACTTATGGTGGAGTCACATACAAACCAAGTTATGATAGAATGGCCACATAAAATGACTTTGTTCAATACCCCTACTAGATGATCTTGTTTTTGAGATGGATCTATACCTTCCTTGCAATTCTCAATTTGGGTAATAAAGTCACGATCCATAAAACACTTATGGTGTAAATAGGTACAACCCAAGTTATGATAGAATAGTCATGTAAATTGACCATTATCATTACCTATATAATGAAAAAGTGGTTTGTTAGATAGATTAATATCCTCCTTATAACCCTCAATCTAGGGAACAAAGCCAGGATCCTCAATTACAGTGTGTAGTGATGGTTTCTTTAGGCCAGTTGATGTACAATGTTTACCATCTCATTGATCATGGTGTTCATTATCCCGCCTATATTTTTAACCCTCCTTTGGACTGCATGATCTACCAAGATCCACCATATATAATAAATACCATTACTACACTAGGACCTTCTCCTTTGGCTTTTGCAAAAAATCAAGTTCCATGACACCTTACCATCACTATTCCAAAACCTAATCCTTTAGTTTGTATGAGAAATCAAGATCCATGATGCCCTACCATTACCATTATAGGACCTTGTCCTTTGGATTGTGAAAGAAATAAATTTCCATAATGCCCTATCATTTATATTCCAAGACCTCATCCTTTATTTTGTGTGAGAAACCAAGCTCCACAATGATCTATCATTACCATTCTAGGACCTCATCCTTTGGCTTGTGCAAGAAACCAAGATCCATGATGCCATTCATTATCCAATAACCAACAATTCTTAACCCTCCTTCAGATTATGTGAGATACAAAGATCTACAACATCCAAATAATACCATTACTATTCTAGGACATTGTCCTTTGGCTTGTGTGAACAATCAATTTCCATGATGCCCTAGCCTTATCCTTTGAGGACCTTATCTTTTGGCTTATGCAAGAAACCAAGATACATGATTCCATAGCATTATCCAACCAAGTTCCATGATTCCCCACTTTAGAAAACCCCTACTAATTGTCCATCCCAAACCTTTGTTAATTATCTAGCCTAAATTGAGCCAATTAGTACCTCTCGAATTGAGCCAATCATTTGAGGACCAAGATGTATTCAAAACTAGTGTTTTACAACTGATTATAAACCAAGACCAAGAGAACCAATCAATCCAAGATATTTTTGTTGAACCAACCATTTGTGATAAGTCAACCTATTATGAATCACCTTCTGATATTATACATATTATTGAGGAATCTCACTCTAATGAGTTAGTATTTACTGAGTTACTTTTTAATGATTATAACCACCTTTGAGAAAATCATTACCTTGACCATAGGCTTGTTTATAAATAACCTCCATATGATAAGCTAGTCTCTATGGAGTTGTCTTTTGACCTTGTTCTAATTGTTGAAGAGTCTCACTTTGACAAACCTATCTTTATGAAGCCCATTATACCATCAGAAGTCATTCCTTACCTAATACCAAAAATTAAACAATACATCATTATAGCATTTTTCACATTATATGAATAATTAGAATTGAATTTAGGTTCTACTTTTGAACCCACATTAAATTTAACACTAGAAGAAGAATCAATATTAGTCTCAACATTGCATTAGAGTCCTTTGATCTGGAATCAAAAGAATAATATGTTCATAATTGTTATAATATTATTTATGCATGCCTCGTAGATCAATTTGAATACATTTGTGATCCTTATATAATTTTTGAGGATGAGTAATTTAGCTTCAACATAAGTTATCCTAGTATCTTCTATAAGGATTGTGTAGCATCCCCTAATTCCATTACCACCAACCAACATAGACATTATATTAACATTCCATCTCCCATGAGTGTTGATTATGATTGATAGAATCACAACTTGTTAAAATACATCCATGGTGACATATTAGTTAAATAAAATTAGGGAGGATAAGACCAAATTCATGTATAAGAAGAACAATCTCCTAGTGAAACATTTTTGAAAATGCTAGGGGAAAATCAAAGCTCAAAATTAACATCCTCTAGTCAAACCTTTTTGGAGGTGCTAGAAGGAAATCAAATTCAAAAGTCAACATTCCTTGGTGAAAATTTCTTGAAGGTACTATGGGATAATCTAGAAAACTTCATTGGTGAAAAACTCATTGAGGTGCCAATAGCTAAGCACAAAATTTCTTCACTACTTGAAGACAAAATCAAATATGAAATTAATAAAGCTTCCAATATATAGCCTAACTAGATGGTATCTACTTTCAAGCCCAAATAATAGAAAAATATGGTGATGTTATCAAGAGTATATTAAGAAGTCTTCAGCCCCACCATATCCAAAGTTATGTCTAATCTAGAATCAACAACATTATATGTGCCTAAAAATCTTGATCTTCATTTGTTTCCAAACCATTATACATTCCATTATCATCCACCTTTACATCACCAAATAAAACCCATCATCCACTATTTATCTATATTTACCATCTCTAGCTACACTTTCCTTTTAATAGGCTACAAAGATACCTTGTCTTAATGTTTGAAGGAAAATAGAATCAATGACCAACAAAGATCACAACAACATCATTTGCATCCAAATCTACATTAGGTTATTGACATAACAATTATTCAAAAGAGGTGTGGTATATAAATTTACATTATTGACCATTGTATTTGTATCACATACTAATCAAGACATACATGTCCACATCAACAAGACCAATAGAATCATATACCCAAGCTAAAATCACAAAAAAATAAAAGCCATACCAAAGCCAAAAACATTTACCATGCCATTTTCATTTGTCATTCCTTTGTCATTATTTCATACCCTACCATTGACCTCACCTTACCACTTTGGGGCAAACCTATTACCATTATATCTAATCTTCATACCACCACCATCCTAAACAATGCCATACCATATGACATTTTGCCATGTCATCCCTACTAGACCAAAGCCTATTTTTAACCATCTTACTAAGCCTATTTTGATCTTGGTTATTTTGATTCTTCATGCACCTTTTATGAGGGGATTCCAATCTAATTTTAGTAGTTTTAAAATTATGCATTTTAATGATAGTTTATGAAAGTAGTCTGATAGTTGATCTGGTAAGACATCTTTCATTTTATGATTAACTGGTGTTATTGATTATAATTGCCTATGGGAAAATAAGTAGTCTACATTCTATTGTTAATTATAACTACCTATGGGAAAATTAGTATCACAAACCTATGCCATTATTTCCTAATTATAACCACCTATGGGTAAATTAATAATAACACTTTTACCATGCATTGTCATATCACCTTGCCATTACTATTCTCATTTTCCTAGCTATTTGCCATATTTGAGAACTTGTTGTTACTTGGTTAGATTTCTCCCTACCTTTTGTATGGAAAAAAATATTATGACATGAGGTAATTTTGAAAATATGTAGGCTATGATTGATTTACATTGAGGTTATCTCATTCCCCCTTTGCCATATGCTCTCACATATTTGTGAGCAGCTTAAGCTCATGCTCTCACCATTTTATGAGTGGTATCTTGTTAATCTCTAATGAGTTAAGATATCTAATTTTTTTAAAAACATTTAAAATTTTCAAAATCCAAAAAAAATTGTCTTATTTAAGCCCACTTAGTCATCCTCAATCTTCCCTACTAGGGAAAATCCATTGTTAGGATTCATTATGTTGCTTTTAATTCTAAGTATTTTATATGTTTTTTTTTCTATTGGTTTGTTTGTTTGTTTGTTTGATTTTTATGTGTTTTTTTGTTTACTTGATTTCTTGTTTGTTTTCTTTTAGTACTATTACCTCGACTTAGTCTATGTGTTCATTGGGTGATTCCTTATAGATTATTCTTGATTCCATCGATATTCATATGTTAACATTTTCATTTTGGTTTTTATCATTAGTGAGTTATTTTTAAATGAGTATTGGATCAAGAGTCAATCCTTATGCATATTTTGACTAAAGTTCTCATGGTGTTTTATCATGAGGCATACCATCACATGCTATAACAAAAGTTAGCTCTAGAAGTCTTACAAGTAATAGAGCCACAAAAGTTTCTCTTTAGTACCCTTAACAAATCCTCCCACCCATATTGATCAAATCAAACCATTAACCATTTTGGTAATATCAATGCTAATAAGGATGATCATCTCCATATTAGTAGGTATAACTAAATCATTTACATTGATCAATTTTTATCTTCCATTCATCTCTTTAGTAACTTTGTATATCCTCATATTCCTAGTTGTTTGTCTTTGTTAGTCATTAGACCATTGCATCTACGTTTGCACTCGATCATCTTTAATCTATGCAATAGGTTATATACTTGAGTTATGCTTGCCAACCTTCTCTACTAGGCATAATCACAAATCATTATTCAATCTTAATCATCTTAATGGTTATAAATACATATGGGCAAATCATTATTTTGACTCATCATCCCTAACTAGGGCATATGTCATTGCCACTGATTATAACCACCTTTGGGAAAATTAGTGTCTCAACATTTGTTATTAATTACAACCACCTTTGGGAATATTAATACCTTTTTAATCAATGCATGCAAGCATATTCTCATTTATATTAATATCACCCATATGTTAATTTCATTTTTATTCTTGCTTCTTTTCAAGGGACCATCCATAAAAAATATGATGGCCATTCCCTCAAGGGGGCATCATTATAGGCTTTCCAAACATTCTTTGGAGCTTTTTCCTCAATAATCATATTATTTTAGCCATACATGCCTTTTTCATTATTTGATAATATGTTACTATGCCTACTTCTTGTAACATCTTCCCAAAGATGGGAAAACTATAGACACCTAAAATTGGCCACTAATGATTTTTATAGTCATTCAAAAACCATTTAATGCATTTCTCATTGTCAAAACACCACATTACCCCCTCAGACCGTTTCCTAACTTCCTAACCACCAACCATAAGGGAAAAATCCTAGTCTTAGATAGTTTGATCATTTTTCCCTAATTATTGATGGTTGACCCTCTACCATCGATGGTTGACCCTCAAGCATTGATAGTTGGCCCTAACCATCGATGGTATCATAATGCTACTTAAAATTAGCAAGATCAAAGGAGTTAACTATAACTCAACTATATCTTACTCATTTACATGATCAATCCATGATAATCTACGTGATCAATGCATGTTGGACTATCCTTTAAACTATTTGTTATCCTCTTTGATTTCAATGTTTTTTCTTTCTATTAAGATATGAAGAGAATAAAAGGAGGTTGAATTAATTTCTTCTATAAGAGATATTCTTACTCCCAATAAAATACAAAAAGATTCCCAGTGAACCATGAACCAAGCTAGATATTTAGGTAATTTATTTAACTCATTATCAAGAGCCAGGATACCATTACTCTGCCAGCATTATTCTAAGATCTATAATAACTTTTATCCAACTTCTACATTCCTCAAATTAGTAACATCTAAAAGATAAGTAGCTATATTCTTTTATCAAAATTTTAGTAATTAGCTTTGTTTGTTTCATTCCTCTTTATCTCCTTTTCATATTCAGTCCCTATGTTAGAGTTTTACAACTATAAATACTTCACCAATCACCCAACCAAAACTACCCATAGCCTATTTCAACCACTTGAATGCTTAATCCCTGAACCAAATATCCATGAGTAGTACCTTCTATCTCATAACTAGCATCCAACCTAATATCATCACTCCAAAACCTCTAAAACCTCCCCAACAAACTTCTCTTCTTAAAAACCAAATCCACAACAATCATCAATGGTTTACCTTAATCATTTATGGTTATCTAACCACAAACATCACCTAACCATCGATGGTCATACCCAACTATCAATGATCATTGTCTACCATTTTACAATAGCAATCTAATTTGACCCATCCACCCCTACCCAAATTCCACTTTTTTAGTTTTTGTTTCATCATAAAACTTAAACTTATTTTCTAAATCAAGTTTAAGTAATCTAGCATTAATATTCAATCATTTATTTCTGTAATTTTTAAAAGTCACTTGTTTCTTTCTAAGCATTTCTTGCATTTAATTTTAGTACCTTAAATTATTTCATGTAATCATGTATTTTTAGCATATCCTAACTTAAGTGTTTTAAAAGTGTGGACTGATATCCTTCAAAGAATCTTATGATTCTTAGATCTAGTTCATGATAGGCAATCCACCCTAATATCTCTCTAGCCAAACATTTATTTAGTGTTTTATTATCTTCAAGTCATATTATTTATAAAAAGAGGAACAACCATCTAGGTCATGGAGCACAAACCAAATCTAGGTTCCACTAACCTTACCATTCTTTTTAGTTTTACAACTCTCTTCTTAGAAATTAAAAAAAACTTGAGTGAAACATTCTGGCGCACTCAGTGGGACCCTTCAACTTTTTTTGGGTTCATATCTATAGTAAATTTAGTTGAATTAGAGATGATCCATTTTTTCATTCTTTTCTTAAAATTAAACATTCTTTTTTTCCATTTTTCAAACACAAGTTCTAGTTTCTTTTTCTTTTTTAAAAAAAAGGAAAATTGTCATTTTTTCTTTCACTTCTGAAAAATCAAAAGTATTCATCTTCATCTTAAGATTTGCATTATTCTCTCTCATTTAAGTGTATCTTAGTTATTTTATATTCATTTGAAAAGACACCAAAAACTTCATTTGGATTAATATTAACTTTGCATCCATGGTTTGCTTATATTGATTAGCTCACATAGCTTAATTTAATCAAGTAAATTAAATATAGTCTCACTTCTCTCCACACACACAAGACCAAACCACATATTCAATTAAACATCAAAAAATTACAATAAGGCTTGACTAGGATTTTATCACCTAGTTTTCACCTTTCCTTGACTATCCTACTTAGATTTCATCACCAAGGGGAGAACCAACTTAATTCACTAGATGAGTATAGTCTCTAGTAACTTGATATATACTAGATAAACACGTGACACCCTTATCATGATGATGTGTGAAGCAAGAGGGTAGGCCCTAATATCAAGCCACTTATCAATTTTTGGCGTGAATTTTTGAGAGCCTTAACTACCTAAAACCAACCTTAGATATCTTCTTTTAGTACTTGCTCTACAAACCCAAAGTTGGTCTTCATAAGCTGAAGAGAGATAATAAAGTATCCTAGGATTATAATGTACTTTGGTGTATGTATTTTTCCCTTGAGATATTTTTATTTTGATTGCTTCTCTTTTGAGTTTATGATCACTTGTATCTTTATTTTCCTCTTATCTACATGGTTTTAACTAGATATCAACTAAGAAACCAAGTAGATCAGGGTCCACCTCCTAACCACCCATCTTCCTCTTGTTCTTCATCGATGGAGTACATCTCAGATGTAGAAGGTTCTCCCCATCCTTTTTAAATTATTGGTATGCCTCAGGTATTTACCTAAGGTGATACAGACTTCACCACCATTTTAGATAACAACCCCATAGCCCTCTAACACTACCTCAATACCATGTCTCACTGTATCCCCATTTTAGTTCCACCTATCAATAAAACTTATGGTTTTCCATCCTATCTTATGGGTGATGCCTCTATTTCCACTATTTATACCCAACTTTTAGTCATCGAAGCAACTTATTCTACCAATAATCCCTCTAAGACCACCATCCAAAACTAGTACATCCAACAAACTAACACACACCCAAATGCTTCTTAACCCAACTAATAACTCTTATAGTATAGGGGAAGTCAAATATTTGGTCACTTACACTCCACTTACCATAAGAGTACCCTATTCTAGTATTACCACCCTTCCTCTTGTTACCTCTAGCCTACCAACCTCCACTCTATTCTAAAGCTTGGTGGTTTCCATACCTTCTACCCTTTCACCCATTAGTAAAAAGGTTACCACCCATCCTCAACCTATCAAACTAACCTTACCTCTAACCTAACCAATTTCAATTTCTCAACAAGTTCCTGTTATACAAAATCCAATCTACATCTTGAACCCACAAGGGTATGTACCTCCACCTTCCACCCAACCTCCTATCTTCTTAACCATACATGGCACCTTATTAACCACCCATGCCCACATACCAATATGTGGAAACCTCTCATCCTTTCACTATCTATTTGCATGTTGCACATACCCAACCCTAACCTAATGCAACTTACAACTTTGGGAGTCGATAACCACAAACCAATCTAGCTAAGATTTTAATGGACAAGACGACCAATTTAAAGTCATCTATTTTCAGTGCCCATAAAATCTTATCTTATGATCAAAATTATAATGAACCAATTCATCCATCCATCCCCATCATGCCTTACCCTCCTCAATGGGAGCTTCCAAAATTTTCATATTATTGGAGCAAAGAAGATCCTTAACAACATCATAGAATATTTAAACACTCTTGCTATTTGATTTCTTATGACAATGCTCTCCTTCTCACTTTTCCCATGTCCATACCTGATCCATCATTGTATTGGTATAGTGATATTACCCATCAATCCCTCTTTTATTTTACCCAATTAGCTCGAACATTCTTAGATAATTTATCCATAAACATCTCTAAGAAGGTTTCCATTACTGATGTCTACTCCATTCTACAATTTGAGGACAAGTCAATTGTTGATTTTTTATCCCATTAGAGAGGTTTGATAAACTAACTCTCTTTCTCTTTGCCTCAACCTAAGCTAATTGATATTTTCTCTCATGCTTGTGCCAAACATATTTATTTCACTTTATAGGTTTAAACTTTTAAGACTTTTGATGAGGTTTTCACTATGGCACTAAAATTAGAAATTAGAGCCATTGACGAGGGGAAGCTCAAATTGAGAACAAGAAATCTAGTTTTAAATCAAATGAAACTTCTTCTCCCAAAACCAAAAATCAAACCAACACTAACACCAAAACCAAGTGAAACATGAATGCAATTATCCCTAAAACCACCCCTCCAATTGTTAACCAACCCAACTCTTCCAATTGCTCTAATCAAAACACTAGAAACCAAAACCATAATAACCAAAAGAAATTTACTCCACTAGGGGATTAATATGCTTCAGACTTGGATAAGTCATTAAAATCCAATATCATATAACTTAATCCAATAAAACCTCTACAATAATTTGATTCCTCTCCTCCTATACGTTGTTGGTATAAAGAGAAAAAATTGTGTGCCTTCCACCATGTCATTGGGCATGATCTTAGTAGATGATATACTTTCAAAAGCATTATCCAAGGGTTGATTGGCAAGGGGGAACTTGTGTTGTATAACCCCATTGTACCCCAACATAAGTCACTTGACATCTTTAGGCAACCATTCCCTAACCATGTTCCATCCATGAACATTGAAAATAATAGAGTGGAATCCTCTCACAACCATGAGGTCCATGTAGTTAATATGATTCTTAGTGAGTTTATGGTTAAAGAAATCAATGCTCAAAATACTTCTTCTTCCCCTCCACTTAATGAGGTAGTGGAGTCACATTCTATTCCTTTGGAAACTAAAATAAAGGAAACACCTATCCCCCTTTCTCCACTTATGGAGGTAGTGGACCTACCAATCTCTCCTTTGATAGACACACCAAAAGAAGAAAGCATTCCCACCATGCCTTTCTCTTCCATCATAGATAAATCCACTCTCTCATTAGATAACATCTTTTAAGGAAGAAACCACCTTACCTACCCCTCCGAAAGAGGAATCACCTTCTCAAACATTAAAGCATTTTATTTAGTAAAAAGATAAGGTAGCCACTTCCCTTTCCCAAACCATGGGCTTATCCTTTTACTCTAATTCCAAAATAACCAAACCTATCTATAAGTCATTCTATAGACTGGTTCAAAACTTGGAGTTCCTATCCCAACCTAACCTATTTTAGGTCATATTTTGGCACCATCTTGAGGTCCCTTGTCCAAATGAGAAAGAGCTCTAAACCATACCTTTGACAACCCAACCTTCCACTTCTACTGCTAATCTTGCCATCATCCCAACCAAACCATTGGAAACCTCTACCTCCCAAACCATAGTTGAACATCCAAACCAACTCCACCCAAAGTATCCAAGTTACCTTATACCATTCCAACCAAGCCCATAAAAACCTAATCATGTTCCATACTTATAAAATTTATCACCCACCATTAAATTTGGATTTAACTCCACCAAGCCCACCAAAGAAACTCCAAGCTAAATCAATCAAGAAAGTGGATCCACCTAGGATTCCCAAAACTAAAATTTTGCCTCCCATTTTGTACCTTGCCTTTCATTTTAAGACCATATCCATCTTATATCTTAAGATGTCACCCCTCTACCTTGGTTAAAAATTCAAATCTCCCCAAGAAAACCCAAACCCAACAACCAATCTTAGGTACACCTTAACCCATCTTCACCAAACCATTCATAGCCAAACCTTCCACCTTTCAACTATCTACCTCCCAACCTTCTACCTCTAAACCTTCCACCTGTAAACCATTAATGACAAAGTAATATATTATAAGAAAACCTACCAATAAATTTCCATTTCTTAAAGCTTATATTACCAAGCCTACTCCTACAAAGGCTTCCACCCAAATTACCAAAGCCAAAATCTCCACTCCCTTACCACCTTTTTTAGAGTCTTACTCAACCATATTGTAAATTTTATTGCAATATTATTTCTTAACCTTGACACATATCAAACCATTTGACCTCAATAGTCCTAAACCATCATGGTTTAATGATAATCTGATATGTTCATACCATAAAACACTTGGGCATGATACAAAGAACTGTAAGGCTCTCCAAGTCCTAGTCCACCAACTATGTGATGAGGATGACCTTTTGTGTTATGAGCGTCCTCTGAGCCCACCACCAATCCAGAAACCAAAACCAACCACCAAACACTTACCTAATTCCACACTCTCATCTGAGAGTACGGAAGAACCAAAGTAGTCCTCTTTCCCAAATCTTCCCTAATTCTATACCATCTATGTGGTCACACGATCACAGGCCCAACAAAAGGAAAAGGGGAAGGCAAAGGTGTCCATTCTATGGAAATATCCTCCTTACACCTCAAAATCACATAACCAAACCCAAAAATTTTCATTTTCACCTAAACCCAAGGTGCCCATCTTGGTTGCCTCCCAATCCAACCCTTTTGAATCAATCCAAAGAATAATTCTAAAGTAACTTCACTAGACACTGGTGAAGATGAGTTTATATGAACTAATCAATACCTCACCCCATCATCTATAGGAAATGATAGAGGCTTTTAATTCTATAGAGGTTCAATTAGAAGATCGATAAACTCTAGTAGCCTTTATCATAAGTCTTCAACTATTCACCTTTTTTACCTTTAAGGATTGAAAAATACCCTCCATCAACCTCGAGGATCCATATCCTCTCTTATCCATTACTATGTACATCAACCAAACCTACATCAAAAGCATTATGATTGATGGAGGAGTTAAGATCAGCATTATCTCCTCCCACACATATGACCAGCTAAAATTGTTAGAGAATACTATGTTAAAAACCATAGAAGTACTTTGATCATTTAATGACACTATGGCCACAACCTTTGGGATGGTTATCCTCCACATTCATTTGGGACCTTACACACTTCTTGAGCTCTTATACATAGTAGAAGGTGAGTTCTAGTATAATGTCTTACTTGGATGCCCTTGGATCCATTCCATTTCTTGTGTGCCATCTACCCTACACTGGTGCATCAAATTTGAGCACTAACATCAAGTAGTTAATATATGAGCTGACCTAAGTCCTTTTACATCATGTAATAGGATGTACCAACCTAATGACTTTCTCTTCCTTTCATCAACCAAATAAGAAACCCATCATTCATCTATCAACTAGGCCTCTACCAACTCATCCATTCCCTCCACCCAAATCCCCATGAAGAACCCCTTGGAATCAACATTCTAACATCTCTCTCTTGGGTAATATCAAATTCTAAGCTTGTATACCCTCCATACTCTTAAAGAGTATGAGAAACTTGACCAACAACCCAATTATGATTCCAATGTTATATTTTTTATTCCTTTTAGCCCACTAAGTATCAAACCAATCTTATCTATGGGGGAATTGATAAACCACTCTCTTCTTTCACTACTTCCTCTTCTCCTTGACCATTTCCCTCTAATTTCTCCTATTTGTATAGACTATATTTCACTAAGACATACCTCTATAGATGTGATTGAAAGGGTTTTTGTCTAGGATGGTATAAACATGGGCCACATAAGTTTCCTCCATGTAAGACTCAAAAACCTCATGAAATATTTGGTCTAGGTTTCACTCCACTAGGAAAACAAACCAACCCACCTCTCATTACCATTATTTAGGAAGATATCCTATCCTCACCAACCCATTATCCATACAAATCTAAGGATCCTAATATCATTCCCCCCAAAAAAATTTCCATCAACGTGATTAGCCTTAGACACTTGACTTATCAAAAGGATGGGGTAGCTATAACCATTCCTTTGACTCATTTTGAGATGATAGAAGATAACTCTCTTACCACTGATACCATTTAGTGTCAGGATGACTACTTCATTCTCACATATCTTAGTGTAGAAGATTCCTCTATCCCTAAATCTCTCACTCTTATGATGTCAATTATGTTAAACAAATTTGTTATATAGAATAATTACCCAGTGATTACTAGATTCACCAAGTTTTATTAAACATTAATTATCAATCTAGGGTGCATAAGCTTTTCAAGAGTGTCAACACTATATATGCATTATTGATTTAGAATTTCTAGTTGCAAAACAATGAATTTATGTTGAATTTACCAAAAAAATATTATGAAACTACTATGACAAAATTATAAAATTGTTCCACACTTATGTACCATACATGCATCACACTTATATATAATCAAACATAATAGTAAAATAAACTTACACAACACACTAATAACTAAATATGTTTAGGATCTTCATAGCAGCTCATTCTAAGGGGGCCCTTCCTCATTTGAAATTGAGCTCTAACCCCTCTTTGAGAGAATTCACAAACTTCTTAAAAATTCAACTTTATCATTACTCAATTTTGAACACAAATGCTATAGTTCATAATCTTCTGCTATTACCTTCTCGAAATTATCAAACTCCTAGTCCAATCTAGGTTCTACCTTTAAATACAGAAGGTATTTTATTAACTCTTAACCAAAAACACCAAACTAGGAAAAAAATACAAATATTTAGAAACTACCCCAGTGAACCTTCAAATGGTTAGTAACCTAAGTTAACTATTTTAGGTTTGATTGGGTTAGAGATAAGGCATATTATTTTTCTATTTTATTTCCTTTTGTCTTTTCTCATTATCCTTGTCTTTCCCATCTTTACAAGCACATCTAATGTCTCCTTGCATGTAGGGAATATTTACAACTATGATTCTTCCCAATCATTCATTTGGATCCCCAAGATAGTTGGATGTGTCTAGAAGATCTCCTCAATAATGAATCTATTCTCCATAGTGGTTGTAGGAACTCTGCAGTAGCTATAGGCAACCTGTAGGTGAAACATTCAGTTGATGCAATCACTCTATGATGGCTATAGGCAACCTATATGTGAAGCCTATAGTTTCTAAAAGTATTCTATAGTGGCTATAGGTAACCTATAGGTAAATCATATAGTTTTTATTAGTATTCTATAGTGGTATAGGTAACTGGTAAGTAAAGCCTATAGTTGTTGTGGGCACTCTATAGTGGCTATAAGCAACCTGTAGGTAAGGCCTATAATTTCTATGTGCATCCTAAAATAACTATGGCTTAGAAAAATCTTTCAACCTTTCATGACCCTTTAATTATTTATTAGATAAAGTGACACCAATATAATTCAATTAAGGAAAATAATCAATAATTCATAACATAACATGACAGGACCGAAACCCCCCAAAGCTCTGACGCAACTTGTCAGATTCAAGAGCACACATGATTACCAATGTATAAGCAACTAAACATGTAGAATCCAGAAGAACAAATAATTATCAATGAGAAAACACACAGAACATGAGAGGCAATATACAATTATATTCAACTCTTTACAAAGGAATCTACAACAAAGAGGTGGCAATCTTTCTTCCACTTCGTGGGCTTACAGTAAACTTCCCTCCAGAGTAATCTTCTCTCATAGGTCACAACACATAGCTAACACAAGCTGTTGTTCACCTCATTACACATCTGTACAATTGAGTACACAATTATACTCCAAGTAGATCTCTCCATGATCCTGCTGATGTATTGCTGTCACCTTGGATCTAGCGTCCCTGCGCTGATCTCCTTTCTGACCCTCGCATCCATACACCCCTGCAAATCAAACCTGATCTTACTTAAACACACATGGAGAATCCTACTTGATTCCACCATGGGAAGAACTCTCCAAGCTTCACATAGCTCTTCTCCAAATTCTCCACTTAACAATACAACCCATGAGTCTCTCATATAGATCTCATGCATACACTAAAATTAGACGGGCGGCTCAAAGACTCGAACTGGTCTTCACATGCAAACTCCGTGTTCACTTAACTGACTGTTCGTCAACAGCAGTTTTGACCGCTACAGGTGACTGATGTCGGTCCCTGCCCTCCTGGAGGTGACCGACGCCGACCGATCTTCTGCCGATGTTAGTTTCCCTTCTGCGTCCCCTGATCGACGTCGGTGTGGCCTGCCGACGCCAGAGACTGCTTACTTTCAGAAACCTCCTCCTTCTTCTATTTGCAACAAGGTGAAGCTTTTAGCTCCACACCCTAACAATCTCCCACTTGGAGATAAAGAGCTACACCTGTACCCATACCAGTACTCTATCTAATCTGTATCCTGGCTTGTATTCCTCTTCAAGCTCCCACTTGAAGACAACCCACCACACTCCTTGTGGTGCTAACCCTGTGCTTGAATTTTCTCCATTCTTCTGCCTTGCTATACTCCCACTCAAATAGCAACCCCTGTGAGTAACTTGTAATCAACAAACACTTAATAGATCTGGCCCATCTGTTAGTCAAGCTCGCTCTGAGAACGTCCAACCTCGCTCTGATACCAATTGATAGGACCGAAACCCCCCAAAGCTCTGACGCAACTTGTCAGATTTAAGAGCACACATGATTACCAATGTATAAGCAACTAAACATGCAGAATCTAGAAGAACAAATAATTATCAATGAGAAAACACACAGAACATGAGAGGCAATATACAATTATATTCAACTCTTTACAAAGGAATCTACAACAAAGAGGTGGCACTCTTTCTTCCACTTCATGGGCTTACAGTAAACTTCCCTCCAGAGTAATCTTCTCTCATAGGTCACAACACACAGCTAACACAAGCTGTTGTTCACCTCATTGCACATCTGTACAATCGAGTACACAATTATACTCCAAGTAGATCTCTCCATGATCCTACTGATGTATTGCTATCACCTTGGATCTAGCATCCCCACGCTGATCTCCTTTCTGACCCTCGCATCCATACACCCCTGCAAATCAAACTTGATCTTACTTAAACACACATGGGGAATCCTACTTGATTCCACCATGGGAAGAACTCTCCAAGCTTCACATAGCTCTTCTCCAAATTCTCCACTTAACAATATAGCCCATGAGTCTCTCATATAGATCTCATGCATACACTAAAATTAGACGGGCGGCTCAAAGACTCGAACTGGTCTTCACATGCAAACTCTGCGTTCACTTAACTGACTATTCATCAACAGCAGTTCTGACTGCTACAGGTGACCGACGTCGGTCCCTGCCCTCCTGGAGGTGACCGACACCGGCAGATCTTCTGTCGATGTCGGTTTCCCTTTTGTGTCCCCTGACCAACATCGGTGTGGCCTACCGATGCCGAAGACTGCTTACTTTCAGAAACCTCCTCCTTCTGTTTGCAACAAGGTGAAGCTTTTAGCTCCACACCCTAACATAAAACACACACACACACACACACACACACACACACACACACACACACACACACACACACACATCAATGTACATACAAAATCATAAATTCATTCATTCATTTTCATAAGTGATAGATAGTTATGGGATTTACATTGAAAAAGACATATAGTAAGCATGGATGAGGCTATAAAAGTATGAAATTCCTAGCATCATCACTCCCCCTACTTAGCCTCTTGCTCAACCTTAAGCAAGCCTTGGTTGCATTCTAAAACAACAAAATTTTCTAAATTTTAGGGGTTCAAGATAGCCTGACCCCTCTAAGATGTAAAAACCTTTAGCATTCTCAATATGTTCCCATCTTTTCTTTTATACCTCTCTGTTAGCTGGAACATTTCCTTCCAAATTAGGAATTGGGAACCAAAATATAGGGGGTTGAAACATCAATCTTGACCATTGTATTCTCCACTTCCTGATAAGTTTCATATACAAGTATAGTCTATGGATGGCCTCCCTAAGGTTTTAAGGGGAGTACATTTCCTTTATTTTCAAGGCATTTGAAATTGATACCCATTTATGAGAGTAGGCAACAAAAAATTGCCTTCCATCTCCTTCTATGAGACTCAAATAGTGGTTTTGGATTTCCACCTACTTTTTGAAAACCCATTCTTATGGAGAATTTATTTTCATAAATGAGATCCGTTCTTCCACTATAGCATCTGAATCTTTGGATTCATCCCTGATCATCAAGGTGGCTTCTTTCTCCTTTTCTTGATATTATTCCATTTATTTTATTCTTTCAATTTCATTAAAAACATATGAAGAAAATACATTTAACATGACATACCCCTAATATTTGTTGGGATTCCATTATATATCATTGAGAACAACATATTGGTGAACATAGAATTCACTTAGTTGGGCTTGAAGATTAGGATCAACATATCTATACTCATTCAAAAAAGATCTTGGGTTATAGACCATATAGGATTGATCATTATAAATCCTATCATATTTGAATCTCAACTATTTTTATTCCAAGTATACAACATACAACCTAGAAGGGGGTCTGGATTCTATCAATAGTTTAGTATTTTTATGCAATTTGCCAATCTTTTCCATCAGATATCTGATCCTAATTTCAATAAATTCCAATTTTTCTTGTAATTCATCATGTTGTTCTTTCAATTCAACATATACCTTGAATATCAAAAAAATTAAAAGATCATCAGTCTCTACTAGAGTGGTGGTTGAGAAATATACATCAATAACTTCTATAGTAAGTGTTGGTGTAGTGGGAAATGGAGGAGGAAATCCCTGATAAAAGGGTACTAAAAATAAAGCATACTTTATTGCAAGGGCTTCTATGTCCAAGGTGGATGAGGATGATGTAGATTCATCCACTATCTTCTCTTTGTCCCTAGAGGATTCTACAAACTCTGCTACTCCCAAAAGCATTTCAATGCCTCATTTTCCTTTTAGTTCTATTATCTTATTTTTGAGTCTATATATTTTCTCCATAGCTTGTTTTAATGTTTATAAATCTTGAACATGAGAAAAAATTTCTTGTTCTCTTACTTTTTTCATAACCTCTTCTTCAACTAATTCTTCTTCTCCTACATGCTACTATGCATCTCTTAATTCCTCCTTTATGTATCCAATATTTTTTAGGAGATCAACGTCCTGCTTAGTGAATCTATATGGAAGAGGTGACCATTCTTCTTCTTCTACCTTAGCAGATCCTTCATTAGTATATCATTCCTATATTTCAAATATATCAAAGGTTTTCTTAAGCTTAGGCTCTTCCTTAGTTCTTCATCATCACTGATAGCTCTGGCTAAGGAGGCTATAGTGATATTTTGTTTCTTCATATTTTGATATCTCCTAAGAGGAGGTATTTTTATTTTTAACACCATGGGTTTCTCCCCCCTAGTTTTCATTTTACTTATAGGAGGGGTGACTGATGGATTTTATTTTTCTTATGCATCAATTGACATGGGAACTTATTCTTGTCTAGTAAGAGATAGTGTACAAGGAATCAATTTAAGGTGAGGACATAATGGGAAAAAGAACATGTTATTATAGGCTTTCCTTCTCTATGTTATAAGTGAATACAAATAGTCTTCTCCTCTTCTTCTTTCTCATATCAATCTCTGATGGAACTTTAGTGGCTACGGGTTGACTAGTAGCACTAGTGCCCTCAACATCTTCTTGAATAGTTTGTTGGGGCTGATCCTTAAGGGATTCCCTCTCATCAGTGCCCTCTTCTTTTTGGGGTGAAATATTTTTTATGGCCAAAAAAAGGCTCCCAAGTGAGGTCAAGTCTGATAGAAGCTATTTCTTGTTTAATTATGAGCCATATTAGGTAGTGGTGAGATAGGGTTGTTTCAGTTCCTTATAATATTTTGTGGACATTATTCTAAAAATATTTCATAATAAATTTGGAACATTAATGACTCTAATATGTTTTAAATTATTTAAAAATTTAAACTAGAGAGTGTAAATGAGGGAATACCCTCCCTCACAGGTCATTTAACTGATAATATACGATGTTATCTCTCTCCATTTTGCAAGTAGACTATCTTTCCATACCTCCTTTATTTAATACCAATCTTTCATTTGCTAGAAAAATTGTTGCCTGGCTTCTTGGCCATTAGGTATATCCTACCAAATTTTCCCCATGATTGGTATCCTAGTTACTTGGATCACCAAGGTCTTAGTAACTATAAATGTTATGCCACATATAGTGGCTTGGTTTTCATCAAAATAGCTTACAAATTCCCTAGTGAGAAGCTCTCAAAAATATTGTAACCATTTAAAATAAGTGGTCTAACTAGCTCTGTGGAAGACATCTCAACTGGCTTGGTCTCCCCTTAAGTGCCTATAGTCTATGGGCTCTCTTCACATGATTGACTCTCCCATTTTAACTTCTCTATTAGTCCCTTAAACTAATATTTATCTACAAAATCTTTAGACATATGGAAATCCACCTATAGTAGGTTTGTTCTATAATGGCAAATGTGGGGTTTGTAAGTTTCATAGTTTGGATCAATAATAGTGGATGTGAGGTTGTAGGTTGTAAATTATGGCATCTCAAGGGTTCTCATAGCATGTGAGGTTCTAACCCATATCATTATCCCCCAACTTGAGCTATCACATGTCCTCATGTGACATGGAATGAGTAAGAAGTATGGAATAAGATGGGTCATCATGAGGAATAGAAGTTCAAGTTTCGAGGTGATGTGATAGACTTTTTGAATGAATAACTAAAGTCATAAATAAATATTCTTTATTAATAACATACATGATATATTAGAATAATGAAAATAGTTTCAATGATGAAAGATATGGCATACCTTTTAATAACAGTGTTCCTAATGTGACACTTGGGGAGTCACACATGTGTTGACATGCAAATTTTTCCTGTGAATGATTAATAGATGTAATTATTAGTTTGGTAGATAGAATTTTAGTGAAGTGGTCCCTTTGTGAAATGATTGGGACATTACAAGTGGTCAGGCATTGATGATGCCTATAGCTCACATGAATATGATGTAGGATAGTCTACATGGAATAAAGGTATAAGACTTGGAGGATTAATGATTTTTTTTAAACCATAAGGTGAAAATTAAAAATTTGAGTGATCTAAGTGATGAGATTGAATATCTTGATTAGGTAGTTAAGGGCATTACTACCTAGTGACCTTCATCTACATGAACTAATGGATAAGTGTTTGGATGCTATGTATGTCCTAGAGGTTTTGTGCATGGTAGGCTCGGTTGTAGTAATCATTAAGGTATTCAAACCTAGAACTTATGTCCCAAATAAATCTAAGATCTCATTGGTCAACATAGTGAAATGATCTTCATAAAATGACCAAAACTGAAAATGAATCATGAGTGTCCCTATAGGCATAAATTTTGGTCTACAACACTTTCACATGGAAAGGGAAGTTATATGATTTGTTGTGGCTTTATAGCTTGGTATTTAGGGGTATCTCTAGGCAATAGATATGACATTTTCTACCCCAATCCTCCTTCATTCTTATATGAGGTTGTCTGATGGCATTCATGCAATGCCTAAAAACTAATAACCAAGCCATAGGTGAGAGTTGTAAGTGGATATATCTTGCATCCTCTATATAAATGTGAGAATAGGCATGAGAGGGTACCTACAACAACTACAAATGTTCTTCTAGCAAGCTTTAAAGAGATGGTTAACTGTGTAGAAGGTGTTCATAATAGCTACAGAAATGATTGTAATAACTAGAGAAAACATATGTTGATGTGAACAATTGGGATTGAGGGATTTCCCTCTCTCTGCATCCTTTCTCACTTTTCCTTTTTCCTTTATTTTTGTTTTTACCCCTAAATATCCAGCAAGCTATTTTTCTACTTAGGCCATTTTCACAAATTTGGGTAGCTAGTAGCTTACTTTTCTACCCACAAGCTACCAAGAATACTCAAAATTGAGTTTTCATTTTTGGATATATATAGAATCTAACTATTTTTTATAGTAGAATGTCTATTTAGGGTCCTTGTCAATTCATCTAGAAGGATGACTGGTCAAGAACTAGGTGAAGGTCTCATTCATCATACCAAAGGAGGGTAAGGATATTCTCCTCTCCTTCTTCATATAAGTGTGGATTGTTCCTCCCTTTTTCTAGTGATATAACATGTCTATCTAGGACATCATTGTATTTATCTTATAACTGCTGATATATGTGACTAGTAAATTCTTCTTGAGTAAGTGGCTTTTTATACAACTTGAGTCTATGGCCATTGACCAATAGATGGAATCTCATTGGATCAATGGTTTGGAGTTGGAATACACTATTTTCAAAATCATGCTTAATCTCAAAAGGACCAAGGCATTTAGTTTGGAGTTTACCCTTTTGGCCCTTATGTTTAGAGTAAAAAAAAGGGCTCAATATCTAGTATGGAATTACTTGGTCTTAATGTACATGTCATGCCATCCAATTTTCTATTGTTTTAAAATCTATATGTTCTATAATACCTATTATTTACATTCACCTAAGGCATTCAAATATATAAGCCTTTCTTTCTAGGCTTCAGATATATCCATCCCAAGTTCTAGTATTGTTTGTAAGGTCTTGTGCTCAAATTCAATTAACAAGACATGTTTCTTTCCATAGACCAACTCATATGGAGTGAAGCCTATAGTGGTCTTCCATATGATTTGCTAAACCCACACAACTTCAAGAAACCTAGCCTCCCAATCCTTATGAGAGAGAATAACAATCTTTGTCAAAATATTTATTAACTCCTTGTTGGTGACTTTCACCTATCCATTGGAGTGTGGATGATATGGAGTTGATTTATTATGCCTAATCTCATATTTATAAACTAAGGTATTAATTAAATTAACAGTGAATTGGGGTCCTTGATTAGTGACTATTTCACATGACACACCATATCTAGTAAATATTTCTTCATAGAGGAAAGTTGCCACCTTATCATCCTTGACATGTGTAAGAGCCTTTACTTCCACTCATTTAGTGACATAGTTAGTATAGACAAGAATATACTCTTTGATGTTGGATTTTGGATCAAAAGGTCCTAAAAAATCTAGGCCCCACTTTTAAAATGGTTCAAGGACCATCTAGGACTACAAAGGCATTTCATTTGAATTCATGGGTCTCCCTAAATGTTGAAATCTATCACAATGAGTAGTATATCTTATTGCATCTTTATGGATTGAGGGCTAATAGTATCTTGTATTCAAAATTTTGACTACTGTATACTTGGATACAAAGTGTCCTCCACATGGTTCATCATGGTAGGATTTAAGGATATCTAAAACTTTATCTTCTCTAAGACAACTTTTGATGATAGAATCAGGCCCAATATAGAAAAGGAATCCAAACAACCATAAATATCTAGATCTTTTGGGAATCAATGCTTGTCTTTATCTAGGGAGGAAGTGTTGTGTAAGTAACCCTACTAGAAGGTAATTAGCAATATCAACATACCAAGGTGTCGTAAGGGTGAGAGAGAATAGGTGCTCATCTAAAAATTAGTCATCCACTATGGTATCCTCTTTAGGGGTTTTCAAGTGTGATAAAAATTCAGCCACTACATTATCTCTACCAAGCTTATCTAAAATGGTGATATCAAATTCTTCTAATAAGAGCAACCATCTTATCACTCTGGCTAGAATAACTAGTTTTTTTATAAGGTACCAAATGGATGCATAGTCTATATGAATAAATATTTGATACCTAATGATGTAGTGACAAAAAAAAATTGATAGCGTAAACTACCACCAAAAACTCTTTTTTAGTAACTGTATAATTTAATTCTACTACCTATAGGTTTTTACTTACAAAATAGATAACATAATAGAGTGATTATTATTTTTGGCTAAGTAAAACTTTGAGGGTAGTATCTAAATCATCTATGTGAATGTGGAAAGGAAGCTTCCAATTAGGACCATATAGAATAGGTGTGGTGGTCAATAATTCCTTCAATTATTTGAAGGTTGTATCACAAGCATGAGTCCATATAAATTTAGGATATTTAGTCAAAAGAGTGAATAATGTTGTGGCTACTCTATTTAAATTGTTTATGATATTTCTATTCTTGAAGAATAGATAGGTTTTTGATGATGCTAATTTTTACAAGGTCAACATTAATTCCTTCTGTAGATACATGATGGCCTAAGACAATACCTTTTGTCATAAGCATGTAACATTTCTTGTGGCTAAGAGATAGATGTTGCTCTTAATAATGTTGAATCACTTTTTTTTAGGTTTTTTAGGAATTCATCAAATGTCTCTCCATAGACAGTGAAGTCATCCATATAGATTTCTATACATTCATTGGCCATATCTGTAAAGATACTCAAGATAACCCTCTAAAATGTTGCAAGAGAATTACATAGCCCAAAGGGTAATACAACATAGGCATAAGTACCCTAGGGATATGTAAATGTGGCCTTTTCTTGGTCCTTAGGAGCAATTCTAATCTACTTGTAACCACTAAAGCCATCCAGAAAGGCAAAATATTTCTTCCATGTTAGTGTGTCCAACACTTGGTCAGCAAAGGGTAGAGGGAAGTGATACTTCCTATTTGTTGTGTTGATTTCCCTATAATAAATTCATACACACTATTTTCTATTATTATTTGGTATAATTACCAAACGTGACACCCATTCACTGTCAGAGATGGGATACATAGATCTAGTAGTCCATTTTTTCTATATTTTCCTTTTGACTATTTCTCAAAGAGCTAGATTCATCCTATGTTGTGGTTGTCTAATTGGTTTCCACTCTTCTTTGATGTAAATATGATGTGTTCATGTTTTTGTGTTGATTCCTTGCATATCCTCATAATCCCATACAAAAGCACATTAGTTTGCATGCAACATGCTAACCAGTTGCTTTTCTTCATTTAACTCCAACTTGTTATTAATAAGCAATGTTTTCCTTAGAGAGATTTCAATTTAATGTTAGAGTGATTTCATTATTTGCATATTTCTAATAAATCTAGTTTGGATCCAGCTATGAGGTGACAATTGGTGGAATATTTTTTGTACAGATGCATCAAAATTATCCAATTCTTAGAAGCTATAAAAGAGTCACTCAACACATTGAAAGTGGTTGAGATATGTATAAGGAGTTTGGTAATTATGTTGAAGAACATTGGAGAGAATAGTATCTTCCTTCTTATCAATTAATGTGCATGCATGGTTTATGGTAAATATAGGAATCAAGGAAGGTTGATCTGCTTCATCTTCATCAGCCCATAATATAGGCTCTAGTGTAAAAATTGATTATGTTGGGGGATAAAGAACCAATGGCTTAGTTTGGTATCCATTGGATATCATAATGTAACCTATTCTATAGCTGATGAAGGCATTAGTTGTGGTAAGCCAAAGTCATCCTAAGATAAGGGGGTATCCACCCAAATTAGACTTAGGCTATAGCATAATGAAATATACAAGATACTCTCAAGAATATATAGTGATGACAAGATCTTAAGTGATTCCCTTTAGTCTGAATATATACCTATCAGCTATTTATAGTAGTGTAGACGTGGGAAAACTATTATTTAGTTATAGATAATGCATAGTTTTGGTTGTTATTAAATTTATTGTATCCCCCACATCTATTAATGTGTTGAACAACTATTGATCATGGATTGTTACTACTAAGCATCCAAGATCTAAATATTTCAGTGGTAGGGTGTTCCCCAACATGATGTTTATTAGCTAACTAATCACATGCATAGTATTGGGATTATTTTTCTTCCTTTTTGGTTCTCATAGATAGAGGCCTCTAATAGCTTTGGAATATATGGGTACATCCTTGATGGCTTATACTAGAGGGATTTTGACATAAAGGTTCTTAAGTTATCCCATGAAATCAAACTCAAGTTCAATTATATGGTGTTGAAGGATGAGACATTTTTAAAATGGGGGGAGGGGGGGCTCATTTCATCAACAACTTTATTTTCTAGTTCAGAGATGTCTTGAGGTGATGGAGGCGGGTTAACATGTTCTTCTAGAGTTTCATCATATGACTCCCTTATTATGGGTGGTGTTAGGGGTGGTATAGCTTTTTTTAAATGAAGGTGAACTTTATTAATGTTCACCATGTATGTTGGGTATTAAATAGGCTTAGTATTGAATGTAGATTATACCAACTTATTTTTAGGATTATGTATGGGTTGGATAGGTAGTTAATTAGGCTTGGGTGTAGTTTGTGTATTTGGTCTAAGATTAAGAGGTTATTTTTATTGTGGAGGAAATCCTCCTAGAGAGCTTCCCCATGGTTGGTTAGGTCTCTAGGACTGTTACCATTAGTTTGTGAAGGGTGGGCCTTGGGGTGGTTTCCAAGCTTACATCCAAGATGGGGATACATTTTTTGGATGCTACCAAGAGGTGGTGGGGTAGCTTGTTTGAGTTGGATACCATCTAGAATTAGGAAGTGGAATGTTCATCCAAGGACTAGTCTAATTGGGAGTAGCATTTGAAAATTGTCAATTAAAAGAGGTAGAATTTATAAAAGGTGGATTTTGTCTCATACCTTGATAAGGTGGTCATTGAAACCATGGCCTTATTTTTACAACATAGAAAACCTAGTCACTATCTCCTCCTACAACATGTAGCTCTACTATTTTTGATTCTTCAGCTATGATGTGAGCTACTTTAGCCTGAACCTCATGACATATACAATCAACCTTTTTCTTCTTACAGTCTAGACAATAAATGGTCAAGGATTGATCTAAAGCTACTTGATTTTGTCTTGAGTGCAGGCTATCTAGTTGGGTTTCCAAATGGCTAATGATATCCTATTTCATGTCCTATAATATATTACTAACCCTAGTTTTTGATAAGTCATTTATAGCTATCAATATAAGCTTACTACCCCTAGCTTTGTTTATGGTAGATCGAGAATAATTCTTGCTCAGCTCTTTGATATCTAAGAATGGTAGGTGAGAAATATCCCCTCCACTCATTAGGTCTAAGGCTTACAGATAATCTTCTTTGACTCCTTTCAAGAAGGTGAGTTATAAGGGTTCTTCTTCAAGTGCACTTTGCTTAAATTTTTGTACATTAAACATGAACCATTCAACATAGTCCTCCAAGGATTCATCCCCCTCTTGAGTCATCCTGAAGAAGTCATTTCTTCTATAAATTCTTCCTCTTCCATATTCTTGATACTTAGCCAAAAATTTATTTTTCATGTCCTCCCAAGTGTGTACCAAATTACTACCCTATCCCATAAACCAGCAAAGTGTTGAGTATTTGAGAGTAGCTAGAAAAAGTTTCAATTTTTGTGCATCCTACCTGTAGTCATAGATTCTATAGAGGATATCAAATTTAAACAATAATGTGTTCAGGTCTTATAATAATGCACCTCTAAAATTAGGAAAGGTTGAGGGCATAATGTTTCTTTATTTATATTACACCTGGAATAGGAAATTCAAAAGTAACTATGTCTAGAGTCCCATTGTCATCCACAAAGTCTCCTCTACTTATGATGGCTCATCTTGTGATATGGATACCAAAGGTACTTAGTGTCTCATCCTCAAACTCTATATCAATACCTTGATCAACATGATAGTAAATGTTTATATACTGATCCTTAATATTTTTACTAGATGAAGGGTCTAAAGATTCTCTTGGGCTTCCTTTGATTTGATCAAGAAAGCCTTATTGAAATGTTATAAATATGTTACTCTTTGTAGTGTCTAGTTCATGTAGTTCTTCTACTTCATTTCTTCTTACCAACACTGCTAATGTTTCTTCTACTTTTATTTCCTTTTTTAGAGCTAATAATAATTCTTCTACAAGTTGCCTCCTTCATTTTGTAGTGTTATATTCTTCAAGAGCCTTCTATCTTATGGTATATTCTTCAACATGATTATTAGTTATTATAGGTATTTTTGGTTATTTCCCAGCAACAACTTATGGATTTTTTGGTAGGAATCTCCTTTTAGAGTCTCTTTCTCTCTACATAAATGTTATTCCACTCCTTTAGTTATCCTATCCCTTCCTTTATAGAGTTATACTTTTTGTTTTGTGTGTTCAAGGGAGTCATTTTAGACCAATTTTTTAAAAATAATTTAGAAATAAAGGAATGCTAAAATCAAAACAACAGGAATTGAAATTCTACTTCTAGAAAGTAGTAACTATTATCTACTAAAAGCACAAATAAATATTATAGAAATTAGGAAATAAAAGAAGGAAAATTTATTTTAGAAAATAGGAAATGAAAGCAAGAAAATTAAAAGTACATTTTGCTAGAAATAAATCACTTTTGTAGGAAATAGATTCTAGAAACATGAATTAAGTAACTTAAGTAGTGTTTAATTTTAGAAACTTAGACATCTAGCATAAGACACCATAGTTCCCTAACTCAAATTTCCTAGTTGGAGCTATATGTCTAGGAACTTAGACATCTAACATAAGACACCACAGTGTCCTCACTTGACTTGCCTAGCTAGGTGGAATAGTGCATTAACCAAAAATATTTAATGATTGATATCAAACATAATAATTGACACCCTCCTCAATAATGACACTAAAATGGTTTGTTGACTAATTATCTAATGATTACCATATTCACCAGTCTGATTAAACATTAATTATTAATCCAAGGTGCATAAGTTTTTCAAGAGTGTCAACACTATATATGCAAAACATCATTTCTCTTCCTTTCTACAAGATTAAAGAATAGAATTTGCTTGGTATTATATTAATATGGTAGGTATTGGACTTGCTATCACCACCCATAACATAGTCACCAACCATGAATCTAAGCTTGTTAGGCAAAAGCTTCATTGGATGCACCCTCATATATCCCTTCTTGTCAAATAAGAGCTTTAACATCTCCTTTCCATAAATTTCATCCAACCCATTAATTATACCCAATTGGTATTGAATGGTATCCATATCACCAAAGTAATAGGGGGACTTCACATTTGTGTATACTTCTATGTCCTTAACCTTGATTTCCCAAAGGATGACTTTCTTTTGCCAAGAATTGACTAGTTTTCTGATCTTACAACCAACCATGAGATGATATCTCTTATGGAAAAATTATTACATTATAATAAGATCCTAATTTCCCTTGAAGATCAACATAAAACCACCCTTATCACCCCTTCAAGAATTTTTTTCTATAAGGTCATGTCTTTTCATCTGAATAATGTTGGTGTAACCTACTAATATGTTATGACCTAAATATTCTGTGATGTTATTCAAAAAGTCATCAAGAACTATGTCGACAACCTTCTTGGGAAGTCTAAATAGTTTAAAGATCATCTGGCAGTCCTAAAAATTATCTTCAAATGCCTTATCCATACCATGTCCATCTTAACCCCAAGAAATACATCTTTGGGGTCTTGTCAGGCAAGTTTCTTATCTTCATTATCTCTCTTCATGGAGTCAAATTTGATTCTATTAAATTCAAATTAATTTTGGGCATGCCTCCCCCAACTAACCTTAAGCAAATTTGTAGCTTACATGGGAAGCTTCAATCCATCCATCACTTCATCTCCTATTTATTTGTTAAATGTTGACCTTTTCACCGCCTTCTTAATAAGGATATATCCTTTAAATGTAACAAATACTATTAAAAGTCCTTTAACTCACTAAAGAGTACCTTATTTCTCCACTTATTCTCAATCTTCCAAAAGAGGATCAAACTTTCTACATGTATATTTCTACCATTGATAACTCTTTAGGGGCAACACTTGCATATCGAGATGAGATACATAAAGATTAAAATATCTACTATATAAGTCAAACACTTCTAGAGTAGGAAACTTGGTATATCCATACTAAGTTACTTTGGCTTGCCTTGGTCTTTATGGTCTCCAAACTCCACCATTACCTTATCAACCACAAAACCATTGACATAACCAACACTTATCCCGTCAAGTATATGCACTCCAAGCCATACTAGAACTAATGCATGGATAAGTGGCTCATGATTCTAGTTATGTTTGATCTTGAATTTATCTAGCAGGATTCAATTAAAGGGTAAGTCATTACCAATGAAATGGCTAGAGCACCCTTAGTAGACAACCATCCTTTTCCTCTCGCATTTCATGATGAGTCCATCATGACCATTTCATAAGAGGACATCACCTATCAAATGACCATGTTCTTTGATGGATAAAAGTGTCAACATGGTAGGGGAGCTAGTATCATTCTTATTCCCCTTGACTCTGAACCTCTTCATTTATCCTTTAAGATTGATTTTGATTATACCAATAACATGGTTGAGTATGAATCCCTCATAATAGGTCTTCAAACTACTTTAGCCTTGAGAGTCAAAATGATCAATATTTTTAGTGACTCCCAACTAGTGGTTAATCAAATCAATGGATCTTACCACTATAATAATGATGTTTTACAATATTAAAAGAAAATATTTGATGTAATCTTGATGTCATTTAATAATTACCTTATCCAAGCCATCCCATAATCTATGAACAATTTTTCTAATACAATGGCCTCTCTTGCTTCTCAGATCCCTTCTACACCTTCAAATTATAAACTCTTTTTGACCATCCATCACCTTAACAAACCCTCTTAAAATAAATTAGACCTTCCTTCCATCTATAATGTAGAAGAGGCTCCATCTAACATTTGGTATAAGTAGACCTTTGACTATCTCAACCTAGGCATCATTACTTCCAATCTTTCTAAGAATGGTCAAAGAGTGTTCATTTAGAGTACCTCTTACTACACCATAATATGGGGAATTATTTATAAACATGGATTTGATGGTATTTTTTCTACTACATGTGTAACCATGAAATCTCTCATGCTATCAGAGAAATTCATGATGGGATTTGTGGACACTTTAGTGGTCTAGTTGTTTCTAATTACATCCTTTGCTTTGGTTATTATTTGTCCTATATTAACTGGGATTGATTTGATTATGTGAATAAGCATGTTAAATTCTAACAACATGCTAATTTTCATCATGCACCTAGCCATAGTCTCTAATTGTTCATGGATTTTTGACCCTTCTCATAATGGGGTCTAGATCTTATTGGTGAAATTAACCCTCATTCTTCATAATGACATCATTATATCATCACTATGATAGAATATCTCACCAAGTGGGTAGATTCATTTCCTATTATTTTTACAAAAGCCAAAAATATCATCGACTTTAGTAACCATAACATTATCTACCATTTTGGAGTTCATAAAATTATCACCGATAATGGTAAATCTTTTAAGAATAAAAAATTACAAGGTCTTTGTGATGCATTTGGAATTAAGTTAAGTTTTTCCTCACCTTCTCATCCATAAGCTAATGGATAGGTGAAATATTCTAAAAAACTCTTAACAAACTGTTAACTAAAATGGTTAATGCAGTTGGTCAAGATTGGCATTTATACATTCCATTTTCCTTATGGGCATATCATACTATCACTCAAACCCATACGAGTGTTACCCCTTTCTCTCTCACTTTTGTTTCAAAGGTTGTGTTGCCTCTCAAAGTATAAATTCACATTGTTTACATCCCTATAGGATATCATCTCTTAGGATGAATACCATCAAGAATGTTTAACCCAACTAGAGTAACCTGATGAGCATCATTTAACTATGCTTACACATGTTCATGTTTATCAAGAATGAATCAAATTCACTTATAATAAACACCTTAGATTATGATAAATCAAAATTAGAGATCTTGTCTTAAAGGAAAACCAACATGTCATAAATATGGAGAAAATCAAGCGGGGCAAGTACGCTTTCAATTATATTCAACTTTATATCATAATGCACACGTATGGATCAAGATCTTACCAATTATTCTCTATTGAAAGGAAAAAAGAACCTAAGCCTCTCAATGATTCAAATATACATCCTTTCTTTTATTAAATCATATCAAATTCACCTTCTATTTTACTTAATATCATCCCTTATTTTATGATATTTTTACCTTCAACCCCTCACTTTGAGGATAACTGATTACAACATAGAATCATGTGATCTTCCATCACAACTATAGCCTAATATTATATATGGGTACCATGGCATGATTCTCATGGATAATTTTAATCCTTAATAGGATGTAATCTCATGGTGATTCTCTCTCAAAGCATCCTCTCATCCACTATTTCAACCTTCATGTGTTTTTGCCTTCATAAAGATAAGCCTTTAAGCCTATATAAGTAAGTCTATGCCTGTCAAGCAAAAACATAAAATAATATATCATATGGGTCATTTTAAAACATTAATAGACTATTCCTTTGAAGGAAAACTACATAAAACTAATACCAATTACTCAATGTAAGGTAGACTACTCTCTTGAAGGATAGCTACCAAAGCCTACAACAAATCTTAGAAGCTTAAACCACTCCCTTGAAGGATGCATAAGAAAATAGTTTTTTTAAAACAAGTAATACTGTGAATCTAACACTTACAGGGAGTTGCAAACATTAAGAGAGACAAGTAGTGAGTGAATCAGTGCTTGGAAATTATTTTACGGTCTTTGTATGGCCTTCATTTTAATATATATATATATATATATTAAATCTCTATTTTAGTCACTTCATTTACTTAGTTTAACCATTTTCAAGCATTTTTGCCCTTTATTTCACTTGATTTGGACTCTCATAGCTCATTTAAAAAAATTCTCCTTTCAAATGTCATTTTTTAAGCATGTGTGAGATAAAAATTAGTGAAAGATTAAATTTTGGGTAGTAAATCTCATTTTTGTTTTTTCTATTTACTTAATTTGGCCATTTCCAAATAATTTTGATATTTACTTTGTCTGATTTAGTCTCCTAAAACTTTTTTAATTTTATTTTCTCTCCTCCCAAGCAACATCTTTCAGCTTGTACAACCATGGAAGAAGAAAAAAATATAAATAATGTATTCTCAATCGTTTTATGAGATTTAAAAGTTTATTTCATGATTTCTACAATATTTAAGCCTATTGGAGCCATTTTCAAACCTTGAAGAACATAAAAAAGAAATATGGATTTATTTTATTTCTACCTAAATGCCATAGTATGCTATAATAGTAGTAGGAACATTAAAATATCATTTTACAGTAAAAAAATCATAGATCTAGATCTACCAATAGATTTGGATAATAATTTGCAAGTGTTTTCAAACTTTGGATAATTGAAAATGAATGTCTAGATCTCCTACAATACTTCTCTGCTCTCCACCTATGTCATGCTTTTATATAAATCATAATACAACAAGAAATTAATGGGTATGTTAAATTATAAATGCAATTATTTTAAAAATAAAACATTTATTTAATTGGTTTTATTCCACCCAAGTACTGGACCCCACTTAAGCTTTTTAAAATCTTTTTTTTCAAATTTTAAATAAATGCTTTCATTTTATTATTTTAATGAAAGTATTTAATTATGGTTTATTTATTTATTTAAAAAAATAATTAGACCAAACAAAGGTTAAATATAAGTTAGTGCATTTATTGTGTTAATATACTCAGTGGGTGAGTTGTAATTAACTAAATTTCCATGCAAGCACATGGTGGGCCCATGTGTGTTGACTTGTATTTTTAAACAAAATATATTAAAAAAAATATTTAATTTTTTTCTTTCTAAAATCATGAGATATTTATTTTACATGCATTTAATATATATATTTTTTTTAAAAATCAAAATTAATTAAATCATGTAATTTGCATGTGAAGTCTTGTATTGGACAAAAGGAAGTTTACTAGTATCTTTTGGAAAATATTTATAGATGCAAGGTGCTTAAATTGAATATCAATCTCAATATGTTTTTTTAATCAAAATTAATTAATTGATTTTAAAATAATTAGTTAAAAATTTTGGTTATTGGTCATGCAAAATCTCATGTGTGAAGCTTGCAATACTTTCGACACTTTTGACACCCTTGACTTGTCATATTCTTTATCAAAGATGGTAGTGTGACTAGTTGATATTTAATTTTTTGCACCTTACATACACATTGGGATGGTATTTTATTTGATTTTAAACCTCTTAATATTTATTTTATAATAATTTATTTAGATAGTGGAATTTGTGACACTATTTATTTATATTTTTGATTTGTTTTACAATCAAATAAAGTGGATAGTTTTGTTTACACAATAGAATATGTGTATTTATTATAAAATCAAGTATAAATCACATTAAAAAAATTTCTTTGTAAAACATTTTTTTTTTATTTAGTATAAAATGAAAACTTATATTGCCAATTTTTAAAAGAAGGAAAAATATTCATGACTCAAATTATTTATGAAATTATTCTTAATAATATATTTAATGTTTGCTTAACTTATTATTAAATTATTAGTGAATTTATTATATGTACATCACATAACCTACTTATTCAATTTAACATGCTTGATTGCAATCTTACATATATTTCTATTGAAGCCTGTGTTAAAGTTTGATCCAAATACTGTGTAATAAAACTAACCCCTATTTACAAATATCTTTCTGGTATTTTGATATATCTAGCTATTATTATGATATTTCATAATATGTGGGTGTTTCTTTTCGATTCATACATGATCTATACTTGGATCATTATAAATTAACAAAACAAATACTTCAATATATAAAAGAAATTGTAAACTTTGGTTTATATTATTTTTTATTTGATTATGCTAATTTATTTGGTTATTATGATACTAACCATACTATGATGATTCTAATTTTGGATATGGGTTTATGTTTGGTGTAGGTACTACCAATTAGAGCACTTCATGTAGAAGTTGCTAAATAATCCTTGTGGCTATGAAAGATGATAGAAGAACATCATGTGGAACTTCCTCATTATACCAACCTTCTTGGTGATAGTCAAAATTTTATAACTTCAGTGAAAAATACAATTCAACACCAAAAAATTAAAGCTTATGTAAGTTCATTCAATGTTGGACTTATCAAAGTTGTCATTAAGGGGGAGTGTGTCAGGATCCTACTCCTCAATAAGAGTACATATGATTACCTTGTATAAGCAACTAAACACGGAATTATACTAGAATGAACAAGTAACTAAAATTCACAAATAGCATAGAATATGAGAGACAATACACAATCTTGTATTAATACTCATGCCATAAGAAAATACAATGAAGATGCCACAATCTTCCACACCTCTCAAATGTATAGATCTCTTTCCCTCAAGATTTCACTCTCCTACCAAAAATGGTCCCAACACACAACTCAAACACAAAGTTGGTGTTCACCTCCAACCAGTCAGTAATAACACTACCAGTACCAAGCACTCAATAGTACTTCAAGCAGATCTCCCATGAACTTGCAAGAACCTGCATCTCAAATGATCTTACTTACCATGTAAAACTTTTCCCTGATCTTGCAACAACCTGCAGATCACCCTGTTCTTGCAATTGGAAGGATCTACCTTGCCTTCCTCTTTTGCTCATAATTACAATACATGCCAATGGGTCTATAAATAGATCCCATACTAAACAATGACTTAGACTTCTAATTTACAATAATTAGACACACAGCTCAAGACTCAAAATAGTCTTTACATGTAAATAATTGGTTCAACAAACTAACTGTTCATGCAACGAGCAATTCTTGAACCACAAAGGTGACCAATGTCGGTCCCTATCTGACTAGAGTGTTAAGGTGTGGAGCTAAAAGCTTCACCTTAAGGCAAACATGGAGGTTTCTGAGCGTATGTAGTCACCGATGTTGGCAGGCCACAACCGGCGTCGGTCAAGGGAAGCACATAAGGAAACTGGCATCAATAGGAGATCGGCTAGCATCGGTCATCTCCAGTCAGGCAGGGACCAACGTTGGTCACCTATGGTGGTTAAAATTGCTATTGATGAACAGTCAGTTAAGTGCATGTGTAGTTTGCATGATGAAGACCAATTTAAGTCTTGAGTCACAAGTCTAATTAGTGTATGCATGAGGTCTATATAATAGACTCATGGGCTGTATTGTTAAGTGAAGAACTATGTTGAACTTGTAGAACCCAAGTAGAACTTGGAGAGTTCTTCCCATGGTGGAATCAAGTAGGATTCCTCATGCATGTAAGATCAGGTTTGATATGCAGGGTGTTGCAGGATCATGGTGGAAATCTACATGTGATAAGTAAGATCAGGTTGGTCTACAGGGATGTGTGTATGCGAGGGTCAGAACAGGATCGGTGGGGGAGCAAGATCAAGGTGACAACAATACATCAAAAGCAAGATCATGGTGAGATCTACTTGGAGTACTGGTTCGTACTTGATTGTACTAAACATACAATGAGGTGAACAATAACTTGTGTTAGTTGTTAGTTGTGACCTATGAGAGAAGATTACTCAGGTGGAAAGATTACTTGGAGCCCTTGAGGAGGAAGCCTCACAGAGGTGGAAGAAGAGTGTGATCTCTTTATTTTAATTTCTTTTGTAATGAGTTGAATACAATTGTGTGTTGCCTCTCATATTCTGTGTGCTTTCTCATTGATAGTTATTTGTTCTTTTGGTTATTTCCGCATATGTAAGTTTCTTATACAATGGTAATCATGTGTGCTCTTAAATCTGACAAGTTGTGTTAGAGCTTTGGGGAACTTAGGTCCTATCAAATGGTATCAGAGTGAGGTTGGATGTTCTTAGAGCAAGTTTGACTAATAGATGGCCATATCTGGTTAGTGGTTTGTTGATTATAGGTTACTCATAGGGGTTTTTGATTGAGTGGAAGTATAGCAATGACAAAAGAAGGTAAGCTAAGGATAAAGAAATTCAAGCATAGGATTAACACCATAGGGAGTGTGGTGGGTAGTCTTCAAGTGGGAGCTTGAAGAGGAATACAAGCTAGGATGTAGATTAGACAGAGTACTGGTATAGGTATAGGTGCAGCTATTTATCTCCAAGTGGGAGATTGTTAGGGTGTGCAGCTAAAGATTCACCTTAAGGTAAACATGGAGGTTTCTAAGCATATGTAATCATCGGCATCGACAGGCCACAACCGATGTTGGTTAGGGGAAGTGCAAAAGGAAACTGGCATTGGCAGGAGATTGGTCGGCATCGGTCATCTCCAGTCAGGTAGGGACTGATTTTAGTTGCCTGTGGTGATCAAAACTATTGTTGACAAATAGTCAGTTAAGTGAACGTGTAGTTTGCATGATGGAGACCAGTTCGAGTCTTGAGCTGCAAGTCTAATTAGTGTATGCATGAGGTCTATATAATAAACTCATGAGCTGTATTGTTAAGTGAAGAACTATGTTGAACTTGTAGAACCCAAGTAGAACCTGGAGAGTTCTTCCCATGGTGAAATCAAGTAGGATTCCTCATCTATGTAAGATTAGGTTTGATATGTAGGGTGTTTCAGGATCATGGTGGAGATCTACATGTGATAAGTAAGATTAGGTTGGTCTGCAGGGATGTGTGTATGCGAGGGTCAGAATAGGATTGGTGGGGGAGTAAGATCAATGTGACAGTAATACATCAGGAGCAGGATCATGGTGAGATCTACTTGGAGTACCGATTCATACTCAGTTTTATTGGATGTACAATGAGGTGAACAATAGCTTGTGTTAGTTATTAGTTGTGACCTATGAGAGAAAATTACTTAGGTGGGAAGATTACTTGGAGCCCTTGAGGAGGAAGCCTCACAGAGGTGGAAGAAGAGTGTGATCTCTTTATTTTAATTTCCTTTGTAATGAGTTGAATACAATTGTGTGATGCCTCTCATATTCTATGTGTTTTCTCATTTATAGTTGTTTATTCTTCTGGTTATTTCCACATATGTAAGTTGCTTATACAATGGTAATCATGTGTGCTCTTAAATCTGACAAGTTGTGTCAGAGCTTTGGGGAACTTAGGTCCTATCATGGAGATGACTGATGTTAGCCAACTCCTCCTGATGTTGGTTGCCTATCTATTCACCTGTGATCAATGTCGGTTGGCCTGACCGATGCCGGTGACTGTGACACTCAGCAACTCTTCCATGGCTGCATATAGTGAAGCTTTTAGCTCCATAACCTAACAATCTCCCACTTGGAGATAAATAGCTACACCTATACCTATACTTATACATCATCTAGTTTGTTTCCTAGCTTTGTATCCCTCTTCAAGATCACTCTTGAAGACCAACCACCACAAATCCTATGGTGCACCTCCTATCATCCAAATCACCTACCACATCTGCATCTACAAACCCATGTAGAAAAGATCTTGACCCTGCATAGCATGTGCACCTGCTGTTGGTCCCTCTCAGATACCTTAGAATCCACTGAACTACCCTGTAGTGCTTCTTTCCTAGATTGACCCTAAACTCACTGATAGCTCCCACTACTTGGGAAATCTCGAGTTTAGTACACATGTACTCAACCTCATTATGTGAATTAGGACACTGTCCATAGAACTATCCAACCATCAACGTGCTAACCGGTTTCACACAATCATCTGAAGACAAAGTTAACCTATGACCTTCCATGTCTCTAGAACACACTCATGCCAAAGAATCTTGTTTCTCCTAGATTCCTCATGACACAACTCTGAACTAACTTTACCTTTAGTTCAGCAACTCCCTATATGTGTAACCTTGCAACAAGGACATAATATAGTAATAGGATAATGTAGCTAATATTATCCAACCTTGTAAAGAGAAACACAATGGTCAAACCTCCATTGTCTTACAGCTTACTCAAGACCATATACCCTAGCCTTCCATCTCACGTGTCCATTCCTACTCTTCTTTATCTTGAACATCCATTCGTCTCTCAGTGCTTTCTTCCAGTTAGCAACTCCACCAAAAAACTCCCATTTGGTTCTTCTCCAAGGAATCACATCCTTCATCCATGCCAAGCTCCCACTATTTCCTAGATCTACCTGCTCTACTTCTTTAATAACTTCTTATTTCTTGACCATCAGTGAGCAATAAGTAGTGTAAAGAAGGGAAATGATGAATTTGAGGCTTACTTACCCTTTCTGTCCTCCATATGGGCATTTGAGACTCCTTGACAGCTTACTATTCACCCAAAATCTATCTCAATGACCGATGTCAGTCACATCTCAGTCTGCACCCGACCAACATCAGTTTCATGCAACTACCTCATCACCAACATTGGTTCCCCCTGATCGATGTCGGTGTTTATTTGTCTAGAGTCACCGACATCAAGATGCACATAGCTGAAATTGGTCCCTATCTAGATGCTAACATTGGTTTTCTAACTGACATTAGTCTCTATGTTTTACTTATGAGTGATGACTTCTACTCATGAGCTCCTTTTGGATCAAAACCCCATCCAAATCAACCTTTATCTGCTCAAAATTCTTTAACCCCTTGAGCTGATCTTTGTCCATCATCTTCTCCTTGAAAACCAAGACTTTCCTATTCTTGTCATGAACATCAAATTTCTTAAGAAATGTCACTTTCTTCTTTTGCTTACAGAAATCTCAATCCATGCTTTTCAAATCTGAAATCATACCCTTTGACTCAAGAACATGCATCCCCTTCTTATTCATGTGACCAAGTCTATTAAGCCACATCTTTGAATCTACAACTGAAGTAGATAAACTAGAAGGAGAATCAGTAATACAAGTAGATAGATAAAGCATACCTACTTTCTTACCTCTTGCTACAACAAGTGCACCCTTGGAAACTTTCCAAGAGTTTGCTGTGAGATTTACTATGCAACCCTCATCACCGAACTTTCCAATAAAAATCAAATTCCACTTGAGGATTGGGATATGCATGACCTCCTTCAACACCCATGTGTTGCCCATCTGCAATTTCAGCTTCACTTTCCCTTTGCCAACCATTTGACAAGGCTTACCATCCCCTAAATAAATTTCTCCAAAGTCTCCCTGGACATACTCATGAAAAAATTCCCTATTTGGGGATGCATGAAAAGAGGCACTAGAATCTAAAACCCAAGATTCTACTTTATCCAAGAAACATATCAGAGCATCCTATGCAAAAAAACTCTACAACATCTACTTCTTCATGTCCTTCATGTTGATCTTCATCCAACCAACAATCTTTCTTTCTGTGCCCTTGCTTTCCACATTTCTAGCAGGTTATTCTGCCATAGCTGGACTTGGATCTCCTGCCTATCTTTGACCTTGATCTCCCATTCTCGATCTTCTCTCTTTACCTTCCCCTACTTTCAACACTTAAAGCATTCCCTGATGATTCACCTGTGCTTTTCTTGTGAATTTATTCATTCAAGATTACACTCACAACATCATCCACTTTTAAGATCTTTGATGCAGATGCAGTATTACTAACTGCCATTACCAAACTCTTCTAACTTTCAGGTAATGAGCATAAGATTAAGAGAACCTTAATTTCATCATCAAAAACAATATTGACTGAATTTAACTAGTTTACCAAACCATGGAAATCAATAAGATGACTATGTACAGATCCACCTTCCAACATTTACAAATTAAATAATTGCTTCATAAGAAATACCTTATTCGAAGCTAAGGGTTTTTCATATAAATTTTCCAAAGATTCCATCAACTCTACCATTGTCTTAGCCTATGATAAGTTGGAAATCACATATGATACAAGGCTCAACCTTAGAGATCCCAGAGCCTTTCGATCAAGACCCTCCCATTCTTCATCCTTCATATCCATGGGCTTGCATGCAACCCCACCCAACAATAAGTACAAATCTTTCTGATATAGATAATCTTCTATCTGCATCCTCCATAATTGATAGTTCTTGCCATTAAAATTCTTCATTCATAGCTTAATTTCTTCTGTCATTGCTATACTCCCACTCAAACAGAAACCCTTGTGACTGACCTATAATCAACAAACACTAACCAGCTCTGATACCACTTGTCAGGAATCTAGAACAACAAACATGCTCTGATACCACCTGTCAGGATCTTACTCCTTAATAAGAGTACATATGATTACCTTGTATAAGCAACTAAACATGGAATTATACCAGAATGAACAAGTAACTAGAATTCACAAATAACATAGAATATGAGAGACAATACACAATCTTGTATTAATACTCATGCCAGAAGGAAATACAATGAAGATGCCACAATCTTCCACACCTCTGATATGTCCAGATCTCTTTCCCTCAAGAGTTCACTCTCCTACCAAAAATGGTCTCAACACACAACTCAAACATAGAGTTGGTGTTCACCTCCAACCAATCAGTAATAACACTGCCAGTACCAAGCACTCAAAAGTACTTCAAGTACATCTCCCATGAACTTGCAACAACCTGCAACTCAAATGATCTTACTTACCATGTATAACTTCTGCCTAATATTGGAACAACCTGTAGATCACCCTATTCTTATAATTGGAAGGATCTACCTTGCCTTCCTATTTTACTCATAATTACAATACATGCCAATGGGTCTATAAATAGATCCCATACTAAACAATAACTTAGACTTCTAATTTACAATAATTAGACACGCAGCTCAAGACTCAAAATAGTCTTTAAATGCAAACAATTGGTTCAACAAGCTAATTGTTCATGCAATGAGCAGTTTTGGAACCACACAGGTGACTGACATTGGTCCTTGTCTGACTAGAGATGACTGATGTTGGCTGACTCCTATTGATGTTAGTTTCCCTTCTATTCACCCCTGACTGATGTCGGTTGGCCTGACTGACACTGATGATTGTGACACTCAACAACTCCTCCATGTCTGCATATAGTGAAGCTTTTAGCTCCACAACCTAATAGAGTGTGCATGACAATGTCACTTCTTAACATCCATGTGGTTTGTGTGTTTCCTTTTATCTATTTATACTTCTTATTGTAAATCATTGTAATAAATCACTTTATGTGATTTTGGTGAACTTCATATGGAAGTCTATATTTTACCTAACACATAGTAACATGGAGGTCTTTATGTTATAAAAGAATCCAATATATTTTTTTGATTATTCATAATAAATTATGGGATGTATTCTCAATATGGGATGTAGTTTCATGATCATGCTAGCCTAAATTCACTCTAAGTGGTTTAGGGTAACATAGTGTAATTCTTTTAAAGATGTCTATGTGGACATAGTGCAAAAACTTTAGGTATCTATGAGTGTATAGTGTAATTCCTTTAAAGGTGACTATGTAATTATGGTCACATAGTGTAATACCTTTAGGTATCTATAGTTGTATAGTGTAATTCCTTTAAAGGTAACTATGGCATGATGAAGGATGTTTCCTTCAATTATTACCTCTTAAAACTCATCATGTGGATTTTTCATGGAGTGTAAGTTCATTATGTTGTTACCTACTAAAAATCACCATGTATCCCCACTTAAGATTAAGGGGGAGTATTGGAACAATTAATGGTTAAGTGGTGTTATTTATGTATCTTTAATACATTAAATTACATTGGTTAAATAATAATATATTTTATTATTTATCATGAGTTTATCCTCGTATAAATAAATAATAAAATATATTAAATGACATTTAGAGAGGTTGGACCCATTGATGTCATGGTTGGAAAAATTCATTTATAATAGGTAGATTATCTTGTCTATATAATAAATAGTTTATATTGTAGGAGAAGATGAAAAAAAAGAAGTTAGAGGAAAAAAGACTATATTGGGTACTTGTTATTTTCTAATAATATGAATAATATTTGTGGGTTATTTACATTTTTGAAGATTTTCCCATGTATATTTGTGTTATGATGTGTTTAACTTTGCTGTCATTGTTTTATGGTGAATGTCTTTTCTATTGGTCTCACATCTAGATCTGGTGTTTGTATGCAATCGTATTGCTTGTTCTATCATTTTCTTATCTTGTCTCACATCTAGTTTTGTTATCCAAACTAAATTTATATTCTTTAAGATTAATTAACTTTTATCTAATTAAAATAAATTCATTAACAACATTTAATATAATTATGTGTTTTTTTAAGTGATTACCCCTTTTAGCTTATTTATTTGAGTGTTTCTAATCTTGAAAACATTTTTATGAATTTACCATTTCATATATCATGCCTCATCTCTTATATATACTAACCAATCACATCAAATAATCATAAACCATCTATCACATCATCACCATTTATCACATCATCTCCATTTAATCATCCATAATAAATAAATAAGTCCTCACATATGTTAATCCAACACATGTCTATATAGATACTAGAGAACATAAATTCATTAATTTAAAACATCCACATTTCTAAACAAAGAATACATCTACTCAAACAAAAATTCTAATCATAGAAACATCACAACATCATTATCATATCACTAACAACATCATCATAAACATGAGAAATAAACCACAAACCACATCCACAATCATAATCACATCATGAGATCATTATTAGAATAATCATAGATATAAAAATAAGGTTTATATCTATCAAATAGGTGTATATAAATCATGTTACATTGGCTCATAGGCTGATATCAAAATCATATAATATATCAAAATACGGAGTCTCATGAGAATCCATGGTGTTGAAGCATTGTTACTCCTTAAATCTTATCCACCTATATGACCTCTCTACACACCTACGAATGTTGCCCACTGATCAAGTGTAATGATGTTAGATCCCACACCCCCTCATTATGCCACATACTCATAAAAGTGAGGCTCATATAAAAGTGAGGTATATAGTAGTGACTAATAATTAATGAGCTCCTCCATTGTAGAAACATATCTCAACATTGAAATCATCCTCAATGGTTTTGTCAGCGACCACTCTGGTCCCTATATCAAGGTGTCCCTATCTTATGTGACTAAGGATAGCTATACTCATGCCTAATCTCTCTTGTGTAAGGATACCCACTTGGCCCTATGTCGTGTCTCTCTCTAGGGACATCATTGTTAATATTTCATGTGTTGTTGCTAGTGTTGCCCTAGCCTGATCTTTTTCTATAGTGAGTGCCTACATGTTAGGGGAATCCACATTCATCCAGTCCCTACCTCTTCCATATCAATATCTATAGCCTACTACCCAACCTATCCATCATCTCCTCCAAACACTAACTCCTCATAGTGTGCCTAGAACCAAATAAGGTACTCTTATGTAACCACTACATCATCAATATCTAGCCTTGTTGGTAGTTCCTCCTAGTCAAACTCTATATCCTCTAGCTCTAGAGAAAGTAGTAAAAACTCTACATCCTCCCTCCTATACCTCAAGAAATTATCTAGGATACCATCCACTAACTCACATTATCTCCTCATCTTATAAAAAGGAATCAACTCTACCTCATGACCTTGTTTGCCATGAACCCACCTATAACTCTATAGTGACAATATCTATCTCATATGACCTACCCATTAAGGAAATTAGGTATATGGCCTATAAATAACTTCCCTTAAATGAATACATATAGCTTATCCCTATACTACTCTAATTTTCATGATCCTCCCCCTAGTGGTGTGAGAGCATCATCATACTTCCATCACATGAAGCCAATTCTAAAGTCCATTTGAACCCATCCATGCCATGGTAGTCCACCTAGTTGAAGTACCCTCATGTGCTCATACACCTAGTAATGCAACATAAATTTGACACTAATGCCATACTACTTATTTATCCTATATCCCTAGAGTTCTTGATATATCTATATTAGTAAAACCAAAACACAAGAATACACTATCCAATCCATCATCATACTTACCAGAATGCCTAACAATAAAAATAGAAATATGTCACTACTTGAGTCTACTAGTGCATTACAAGTCATGGTCATCATCATCATGATAACCCATATTTCTCCCTTATCCATGTGATATAAGGGTGCATAATGGAGGCCTCCCACATGCCACCTCTCATCAACCAAGTCCTCTCCATATAGCACATCCATGAGTTGATCTCTCTCCTAATTATTGAAGTGATTGATTAGCTCACCTCATATTGATAGCCTAAAAATCTTATGGATGTCCTTTGGTATGATGATAATCTCTTTGGGTGGTTTCAAGAATATGTTGGTGGATGGGTCCCATGTCTTGATGAGGTCTACCAACATAGTCACATCTCTGGGTTTGCACTGGTAATATCTTATGCCTCTTAGGCCCACTATTATCATGTTCTCCCACTCCTGGTCTATGATCACCCTATAGAACTCATCCAGAAGATAAGGTACTTGATCCCACACTTATATTTTCTCTCTTTCCTATAAGGTTAGATGTATGCCTTAGTTTAATTTACATTTCAAAATGTCACCTATGAATACTACCCATTTAACCTGCCTCTCACCTTACCCTATTCACCTCATCTACATAAACACTCATATAATTCTACCTAAAAAAAACCTTACCCTTAACCCTATCCTACCTTACCTAATTCACCCAATGCCTAAATTCACCCAACCCTTAACCTAAACTTTACCTATTCATAAGAACCTTCTATTGACCATCAATGGTTGAGTGTTGACTAGTGATAGTTATTTATGAAACTATCATCAATCAACCATTGACTATTGATGGTTAGGTTCATGGACACCTATTGGTTTATACATTGACCATTCGGTAGTTGGCTATCAACTAATGATTATTGATAACAACTACTAATGGTCACTGTGTGGTGACTAATGGAAAACATCAAGCCCTAGGGCTTGCCTAAACTACCTAAAAGCCTAAGAAAAACCAAATTTTTAAGGTACATCAGAATTAGTTATCCCTTACCTTCATTCCTACCCATAATTTACCCACCCACTACCTAATTTAATTCCCAAAACTTAAACAATACCATTTTTCAATGCCTACCCACACCCACCCATAATAACCATACAAGTAACAAAAATCAATGAATTCAAATATGTCACCTACCTCATTCCATGACTGCCATCATGGTGGAGCTAGTATAACCACCACCACCTCTTAGCCTTATGCTCTATCTCCACTTCATTGTATCCCCACTTGCTCTCCATTGCTCTATCCCACCTTGATCAAACCTCCAAACTCACCACTCACCCTCGATCAAACCCACCTCGCCAAATAAGCATGAGAATAAATGAGCATAATCTCTATTATTTTTGCCAATAATAGATGGAAATATCATGGATTAATATTAAAAATGACAAAAATAGATTAATTTTTGACCTTTTATGATCACCCTTTTAGTTTTACATATGACCATCGATAGTTGACCCTGACCACTGATGGTCACTAGGTGACTATCAATGATCGACCCTTAAAGGGTTTTTGACCATCACAAACAAACATTCCCAAATAACCACTTTATAATAAACATACACATAATAGAGAACAACTTATTATCCACAAACCAACCAACTTATTCTCTTTTTGTGATGACCTTGCCTTGGTCATTTTAACCTCATTATTACCTTAACATATTTGATGAACTTATGCCACTTTTGTACATCAACATTTTAGGTACCTCAGAACATGATGCTTCATAGTCTTGACACTTGCAACCATTTTTTATCTTCTCAAGATCACATCTTATCTTTAATACATATGAATACATCAACCTTAACTAGGGGACTAGAGTTTATAGATGTTAACCCAACACATACACACTTTTGCTACAATTTATTACCCTGTCACTTATCCTTTTATTACCAACCTTGTTTTACACCTTACCTTAACTACGATAACCTAGTCTATGCATGAACTATGATATCATACTTAGTCTCATTATTTGTATTTTTTTTATGACTAAATACCCACCAAATCAACCAACCTTGTCACCTTTACCCATTTTGACACCAAATTATCCACTTATCAAACCTATACCTAAATATGATTCACCTCATCAATTCTTAGTATGAGGGGGAACACCTCCTCTCATACTTGGGGCATCCAACCCTCCATTTTTTATTTTGTAGCTTATTGATATAAACTAAACAACAAAAAGGGTTAGAATGTAGACACTCAAAAACCATGCAATGCATTTTTAGTCATGAAAACACCCCATAGCCCCCTCAAATCATTTCCTAATTTCCCAATCACCAACCATAAGGGCAAAATCCTAATTTTAAATAGTTTGATCCTTTTTCCCTAACCAATGATGGTTGATCCTCAACCATCAACGGTTGACCCTAAACCATTGATGGTTGGCCCTAATCATTGATGATCTCATAACACTAATTCAAATTATCAAGATCAAAGGAGTTAATTATAACTCAACTATAATTTACTATTTTACATGATCAATCCATGATAGTCCACATAATCAATGCACATTGGACTATCCTTTGAACTATTTCTTATCCTATTTGATTTCAATGCTTCTTTTTTTATATTAATATATGAAGAGAAGAAAAGGAGGTTGAATTGATTTATACTAGAAGAGATATTATTACTCTCAAGTAAATCTAAAAAGCTTCCTAGTGAACCAATAACTAGGCCAAAGATATAGGGAACTTTTGTAACTCATTATCAAGAGATAAGATATCATTACTCTACCAACATCACTCTAGGATCTACAATAAATTTCAACCAACTTCTATATTCTTCATACTAGCAACATCTAAAAGCTAAGTATATGTATTCTTTTATCAAAAGTTTAGCAATTATATCTATTTGTTTCATTCCACTTTGTCTCCCTTTCATCTTCATTCTTTATGTTGGAATTTTTAAACTCTAGACACCTCACCAATATCCCAACCAAAACAACCCACAACCTATTTCAATCACCTAAATGCCCAACCTTTGAACCAAATATCCCTGAATAATACCTTCTATCTCCTAACCAATATCCAAACCAAAAGCACCACTCCAAAACCTTTGTAACCTCCACAACAAACTTCTCTTCCCAAAACCCAAATCCATAGTAACCACCAATGGTTTACCTTAACCACCAATGGTCACCTAACCATCAATAATCACCTAATTACCAATGGTCACTATCTACCATTTTATAGAAGCAAGCTAATTTTACCCATCTACCCCCACCTGAATTCTACTTTTTGAGTTTTTGTTTTATCATAGAATTCCAACTTATTTTTTGAATCAAGTTTGAGTAATCCAAAATTAGTATTCAATCATTTATTTCTATAATTAGTAAAAGTCACTAATTTATTTCTAAGTATTTCTTTTATTTAATTTTAGTACCTTTTGTTATTTCATGAAATCATCTATTTTTTAACATATTAAAACTTAAGTGTTTTAAAAGTGTGGATTGATATCCTCCAAAGAAGCTTGTGCTTCTTAGATTTAGTTCACACTAGGAAATCCACCCTACTATCTCACCAACCAACCATTTATTTAATGTTTTTTTATTTGTATGTCATCTTACCAAGATAAAGAGGAGCATATACAATCATCTAGATCATAGAGTGAAAAACAAATATAGGTTCTACTAACCTTACCCTTATTTTCATTTTTACAACTCTCTTCTTAGAAATAAATCAAAAGTTGAAAGAAATAAATTCATACCAGACTTCAGACTTATTCTTACCAACCTCTATAAATTAAGCTTAAGAATTGCTAAACATGCCAAATTTGCTTGTGTATCAATCATCAAATCTCAAAATCTTATTCAAACACCAATAATTAGGGTATCCTAATATAAAAAACAAAAACCTTTCATGGATTTATCTCTAATCATTTCATGGCATTACAACATGCAATTTGGCCTATAGAGTAATTAAATGGGGCAAGTGCATACATGAATTAATTAAAATATTGGAAATGATAAAATCCTAATTATAATTAATTAAAATACAAAATAAAATTAAATTCTTATTTTAATTATCCATTTGAAATTAAATGAATTATCAAAAAGGAAAATCAAAAATGAAAGAATATCTTAGGAATTCATAATTACCTTTTTGTGAATTGTCAAAAATCCAAAATATCTCAACATGCCTATTCATTGTTAACCATGACCATTTGACACATTTAAACACTATTAGGGTTAATTAACTCACATATATTAGGTTTAACCCATTCGAATCTCTAAATACACTCTAACTCATCTTGAGTTGGGGTTGTTTGCTAAACCTATAACTACAAGTATTTGCCTCTTCATTTGGAGAGCTTGGATAGAGTAAAGTTATAATGAAGATTGTATGACAAGATTGTAATAAATAGTGTTATAATTCCAAAATCATTAGATAAACCATCAAGAAACATCATGCCAACAATGGTACCAAGGAGAGAAGGAGCCACACAACTCCATTTGATAAAGACTTCTTGAGCACAAGCTGAGCAAGCCAAATAAACATATCATTTGGAGAATTCAAGGAAGGTAAGAAACTTTGTAAGTTATTTGAATTTTAGTTGAGATTTTTCATTTTATGTTTGTTCACTAATCTCCCCCTATTATCTAGGAATGGAGGTGTTAATCTTGTTAGTGTTTTTATTTCATTACTATAAATGAAAACTAACACTTGATCTAACCTGCCCTCCATCATTAAATTCCTAGCATCACAATTTATAGGTATGGGATGACTTAACTAAGTGAAGAAACGTCTTAATGGCCTCAATAATAGATTAGGTGTGAAATATAGTGTTTAAACCCAATTTACACCTACAAGAATATTATTTTCTTCCCTAATGGTCACCTATAGGTGACTTAGTCCTACAAACACTATAGACTAGTCTAAGCAATAAGAATGTTAGTGATAAACATAGGTATGAAATAGTATGATATCACTAGCCTCAATGGATATGGTAAGTGTGTGAAACAAAATGTCTAATGCATGACACAAGTACCTAAAATTATCATAACCTACTTGTAAAGTGTACCTATAGTTGAAGTGAAATATGTAGACCTATAATACATTTATTTAATGGGGAATGATGCATGGTTTAAAAGTAGAGAATGGTGCATCTATATTAAATATTATTTATGACATAATAGATAAGTATAGGAGTGAAATATAGACCTCTAACACTAATAAAATCCTACAATAATCTTTGTACCACTAGGTTTCTACTTATAGTTTAACTATAAACTAACTCATGCTAAGGAGGATTACTTAGTGAGTTGGAAGAAGTATGTGTTGAATATGACACAACATTAATATAATTATCAAAAGGAAATAAAAAATTAACATGTCTCTCATATGTAAAGGAATAGAGAAAAGGACTTTGTTTTGAAACTTCAAACATAGTCATCTAACACCCTACACGTTCATCAGTTCTTGAATCAGTCTTGAGGAGTTTAAGGTGTAAAATGATTTAAGAGCATGAAAAAATAATGATAAATTGTGGATATTGTCACCATGACCCAAAATATCTCCTTAGATTACCCTCAATGTCATAAGAATAGGGGAGATGCCATTTATTATGTCTTAGGCATAGGGAACTCCATTTAAACATAATCTATAGGTTAGTTTAGGAGGGGTTAAAAAATGAGTTGAGGAGTCTTTGAATCATGTTAGGATGTGTTATAATTTTGTTTGGAATGTAAATATAGATTAAGGAGGCCATTATATTTGTTGGAGACCTACATATGGTCAAACATTCAGTCAGGCATATTTAGGCCTATTATGCTTAGACTAGGCCTAAACCCTACAAAGACATAAAATCATATATATGACTTCATAGACCTCTCCAAATCATTTTATGACCTTAAATAGAGAGTAAAAGGTCAACATTAGACATTTTTTTATAGAGAATGAAAAGAATAGGGAATTCAACCTAAAACTACATTAGGGCTACTTAGATTGCATAAAAAAGCTTGAGAGGCTAACTTATTATGCTCAAACCTATATGGAGGGATTGCATGGTTCCATAAAGAATCATGAATATTTTAAGGGGGTATCTATCTCAAACTTAATGGGATTTTTTTAGATTTTTAATGTCAGGAATTTATGAACAATCCTTAACAATTTGAGACACTAAAACCCTCTCAAAACCCTTATGGAAACTTGATTGGAATGTATTAAAAATGGTTAAATTGGTCAAGAAAGTGTTATGTACTTATGGAGGACTCTCTCAATCTCTTGGACATCCATTTGGTCTATACTTTCACTTGTAAGGACAAGGTATAAATAAGGTTTCTTATAGTTTTTTTATGTTTTACAAGTGTAGAAGGGAAACTTAGAAATGAAAATAATTAGGGTAGGTATGTAGATAATAATTCCCACTTCCTATTCTTAGTTATATAATCAATTGTGCATATAAATACCTATATTAAATCATTCATCATAGGTAGTCTTATATAGGAAATGAAAAGACAAAGGGATTGCTAAATGAGAGAATGAGAAGTCTATTTTTAAGACCTTTTAAGGTCTAACTAATCGAGTGGGAGATAAAGAGACTCTAAATAGGTGTCTTAACACCTATTTCTTGGATTGGTTTAATAATTTAAGGTCACCTTAAATATAAATATGAAGAATGAGGTCTGTATGACTAATGAATGACTATAGATGGTGAATACAAGTGTCATGAGGAGTGATAGTAGTTAAGAATGAATCTAATGACTATCATGGTTTTTTTATAACCTGCCTAAGATAGTGAATATGTGTCAAGTTTTCATATTCTAGTTTTGAGTAGGAAAGAGATGCCTCATCATGAAGGCAATTTCAAGAAGGCAATTGAAGACCTTTATGTTAGTTTTAGAGATTTTGCCATTCTTTATATGGACACTTGTCCATGAAGACCTTCATTGTCTATTTCACACTCTAATTATCCTAAAATGTAATTATTCCTCATCACTTAACACTTATTGTTGTGATCCATTTTTTCTCTCTTCTCACATTTTCTATAAATACTAGCCATTTTAGATTTTATAATGAAATCTACACCTGGTATGGTGAAACCTTGATGGTTTGATACTATATTTTACCTTTGAAATAAAATTTTTTAGTCTATTATTGAGTTCACAATCTATTTTTCCTAAGTGTGTGAAGTGGTATATCATAAAATTTTAAGTGATTAGTATCTATCCTTGATTTCTCTCAACTCTTTCATAGTTGATGCAAGTACTTTCCACTATAATAGGTCACATAAAGTGTATTCAATTGAACTTGTCTATATTTAAGTGTAAGGAATATCATTAGTGTCTACAATCTATCCTATGGTTTACTCAACTTGAGTAGTGCAATACATATCACCTCCATGTTTGAAATATTGATGTTAGAGCACTCTAGGATAATTATACTAATGTTGTGATTCATGTTTCTTAGTGAAATTATATGGTAGTCTAGTGGATATATTTTTGGTGTATCACCTCATTATATTAGTTTATTTTCATGTTAATTTTATCCTTTTTCACCCAAGTAAGAAATTAGTTTAGGTGATAAGAAATCAAGGATTAATTTAGGAATCTAGCCATTAAATTTAGAGGTTTACCTTTTCTATAGGCAACCCACAGGCCTAGAGGTAATCCAATGTTACCCAGATCTTAGATTAGGCTTGAAAAACCATTTTTATGGTGCAAGATTTGGTGAAAAAATAACCACTTATGGATATTTATTTATTAATCCCAATAGTTCCACTAGTTTGCCTTCAGAATGAGAACACAAGAATAGTTCTTCAAAATTCATCTCAATAGTGCCCAATGTGGTGTGATATTGTACTCCCAAAATAGTGTCATTCATAGCCATAAGAATAACAAACATAATATAATATAGTAGATATCCCACCATTACAAAATTAATACTATGGGATTTTGTAGAATAATTAATTGTACCACCATCTACAATCATGACCTGAATTTTAGGGTTGGGTAGATGAAACAATTCAATCAAGTAGACAACTTACTATTTATGAAATTGTGTGTACTTATTGAGTCAATCAACACCATGAAATTTTATTTCTTAATGAAACCCACCACCTTAAGAGTCTAAAGAGTATAAATACCTACAAGGGTATGGAAGGAGATAATAGGTTTAAAATCTACAACTTCCTCCTCAGGTCATTCAAAACACTCACTAGATAAATCCTCATCTTCTTCATCCTTATTGGCCCCTTTGATGTAAAATAACTTATTTTCGTCACATTGATGACCTTTTCTCCATTTTTTTTGTAAAATTTAACACAACCCTTTGTCATGCTTATCCTCAATTTGTTGTGGTGTTAATATAGTAAGTTGAAGCAATGATGGTGTTGGTTAGGTGTGTTCTTGGCTAGTAGTGAAAGGATGATGTTTTCTCATCTATTTCTCCTCCACTAAGTGTACCCTTGCTATAGCTTTATAAACAATTTTGGGTTGAACATGTGAACCTATAATTGAATGATATCTTTTAGTCTACCTAGAAAAAGGTTGGTTAGATTTTCCTTAGTGATACCCTCCATGTGTAAGGATACATTTTGAAACTAAAGATTATAATCCTTCACTATCCCTATTTTTCATAGTTTGGATAATTGGTTGAATTTTTTTTAGAAACATTATGTTAATATTGAGACATTAGTTCATCATTCAATGTTGAACATGTAATAGGAGTACCAATCTTCTTATTTTGAGCACACAACTAATGATACCAAATGAATGGCTCAGGTTCTAGATATAGAGATTCCATGACCACCTTTTGAGAGCTAGGATTTTGGTCTAAATAAAATATATTTTCAATTTGAGTGATCCAAGTTAGTGGATCCTGACCATTAAAATGACACAAGTCCACTTTTGCTAACATCAATTTCACCCCATATTAGTGGTGTTAGTGTTGAGGAGAAAAGGAATAGAATGAAAAAGAGTATGGTTTTTGAGTGGAAAATGAGATGAAATGTTATCCATTTATTCCATGATCTTATGTAATTGATTTCTCATGCCATTAATCTCCCCTTGTATTTCTTACATTTGAGTTTGTACTTACATGTCCTTCTATATCAGGTGATGTAGATTTGATTGAATTTGAGATATCATCTATGAAGACATCATATCAGAGGTTCTAAACTCCATGTCATCTTCTAAAGGAGTTTTAGGGGTTTCTTTCCCTTTCCCCCACTTGCAAGTGTTAGGACCAACCATAAGAAGGATCGATGGTGAACCTTATTTTGCCCTATTGACCTAGTTTTAACCATGATTTTTTTCAAATATGTCAGCCTTAAATAAAAAATATAAAATAACATAAACTAATTTTTTTCAATATTTCCAAAAATGTAAATAAATTTAAATTTTTTTACAGATTGCAAGCTATGAATCAAATTTATGAAAACCCTTAAAATGGTGGTAAATTTTGCAAAACAAATCCAATTGAGCTGAAATTTGAATGTAATATTACTTAAATAATTTTTCACCACCAATTAAATAATTTTAGATAAAATCATAAATATTTATTATATATATCTAAATTCCAAGATCTATTATTTTTAACTTGATTATTGCCCAAATCGAAGCTCCGATATCACATGTAATGATGATTCTTCACCAAATAATTAGAATAATATCAATAGATAAAACTGATATGGAAATATAATATAAAATATGAATAATAGATAATCCACTTCAAGGGTAAATATCCCAAATGTTTGCAATAAGAAATGAATACTCTGATATGATGATGAACAACTAACCCTATCTCTTATTTATAGTCCACCAAGGTCATAGACAATGCATAGTCCAACCTAATAAGCATATGAGTGCATAGGTAAATGTAAAATAATATGAAAAATGGTTATGTAAGCCAAAATTTGGCTACATATATCCCTATAAATGCAAATGGATAAGTGCATAGCAGAATTTAATTGAATATCTTCATACACATAAACACTTTCAAGATGCATTTTTACATGTAAATTGAGACGAAATTAATTAAAATGTTAAGGTTTTAATAGTTTAATATCTACAACATGATTTATTTATATATTTCAATCCACATTTTAGAGATATTGATTCCACATTAGGTGTTGAGACTATTATTAATACTAATATTATGTCTTTAGCTCTTGTAACACATGTGATGACCACCCATGGTGTGGAGGAAATAGACATTCTCCTTAAATAATTATGTATTTTACTACATAGGATACATTTATCCTTTATAATGTTACTACACATAACACATCACTTGAAACTACATATAACATTCAAAATATTATGTAAATAGTGCTTGATCTATAAAATATGGGTACATAGTTAAAAAAATAATCATATAGATTTGGTCATGCCATTGATTCTCATACATTGATACATAATCCTTTAACTATTGAGATATCAACATATCCTTTATCAATAGGATTTTTAGAACCCAAACCTACATTTTATGATGTTAGTATGATGTTAGTGGTGATCCCAAACATCATCTTCAAGCCTTTCATGCAACATGTCTGGATTATCCATCCAACAATAGATAATTAACCATGTTTTTTCACAAATCCTTAAAGATTATTCTATATGGTGATTTCAATATCTACCTTTATAGTTCATTCATTCCTTTTCCCCATTGGATGACTATTTTATGTTATATTTTTAAATTAACATCACTAAAAATATATCATATGCTCATATTTAAAAATTTAAGCAAGGGTTAAATGAACCTATTAATGACTATATGCTTCATTATAAGACATTTTTATCTAAGATGACAAATCAAATGACAGATAAATAATTATAATATATATTAAAAATATATTAATTTTACCTTTATTTGAATCTATCATGTTTAATAAGTTTTATTTTTGATGATTTATATCACACAATTAAAGATCAAGAAGTCAAACATCTCATAATGGATAAGCTAAGTTGTGTGTATAACCCTCCAATTACTACTAATGATATTATTTTGAGTAATAAAACCTTGAAATCAAAAGGAAATGATAATAATAATGATACAAAATTAATATTCAATGTATTTTCAAAGCCAACCAGCCAACTTATTCTCTTAGCCCCACTAAGGAGGTCATTTATACATTTACCAAAACCTCCTTACAAAGTATTACAAAAGTTACTTGAGTGAAACTTTATATCTCTCCCTCCCATTGAAGAGTTAAATATTACTAAGCCTTAATACAATAGACTTTATAGTAATTCATTTCATGACTATCATCAAATAATAGGTCATTCAACCAATATATGCATAATTGATGTTTGCATATCTACAAAAGAATCACAATAGACTCTCCTCTACCTCAGGTGCATGTGACCTACAATACATAACCTCCTCTAATTTCATATACTTATATAAATAATTAATCACATCCTTTATATGGAATAATTTAATAACTTCACAATATACACCTAGAGTGACCTATTATTACACTTCAGGATAATGAGATTTTCAAATATGAAGACCCAGATCAGGCACTATTTATGCATACATACATACATACATACATACATACACACACACACACACACACACACACATATACATACATACATACATACATATATATATATATATATATATACATATATATATATGTGTGTGTGTGTGTGTGTGTGTGTGTGTATGTGTATATATATTATACATATATATGTATGTATATATATACATATATATATACACATATACACACATATATACATATATATATATGTATATATATATATATATATATATATACGTATATATGTATATATATGTGTGTGTGTGTGTATATATATATATATATATGCATGTATGTATGTATGTATGTATATACATACATATATATATATATATATATATATATATATATATATATATACATATATACATATACATACATACATACATACATACATATATATATATATACATACATATATATATACAGATATATATATATATATATATATATATACAGATATATATATATATATATATATATACAAACTATAACATTTTCATGGTGGAATATAGTTAAAGTAATTTTTTTTATAATAACAAATCCTAATACTATAAAATTCACATAAAATGATATACAAAATACAACAATATTAGTTAAGGGATTCAATGGATAGTGACATGATACTCTAGAGCACATTTGGTTACCTAGTCAAGTAAGACCTATTATAGTAGCTACTTTATTTCTAATTTTTCCAAGTAAAATTATATTTGATATGAGTATCCTCTTTGATAGAATATTACTTCTCCACCAACCCCTCCACCACCAACTTCAATTAGTAAACCTAATAAATTTATTATTAATAAGAAAATTTAGATGAATATATTTAAGGTTCCTATATGACTAGTATTATAACATCCATTACGTCAGATAGATATTAAATACTCATGGGAGTCATTATCTACTTCATCACATCTTAGAATATTGTTACATAGTTATCCATGTGTTCTTTATTGAATTTAGAAAAATTATACCTATATGAATTATATTCCACATAATTATATGCCTCATAAACCTATGTAGTATACAAATGATAATTCGATTGACTATGATGGATATGGCATGAGAGTATTTCTTGGATTTAACATCAAATACATGTATTACTACTTATCCACAAAGGGTAACATTTCCATATTTTGACATGAGACATGTTTATGATCATCCCATTGAGGGGATAATTTTTTAGCATTGCATAATTTTATAACATACATAAAAACTTAAATAAAAAATAAAATCTTTAAAAAATTAAAAACCAAGTCCTATGCATAAAATGTAATGCTTGTTTACATGATTTGTTTTATGATTTATCATGTATAGTACACTATATATCTAGTTTTCATGTACACATTAATTTCAAAATATGCATGAGTGATATGCAAGAAATATAATTTTCATGTGACATAGACACATATATGTAGGACTTTCCTATACCTATGACTACCTCATTGTATTTGGTGCATGCTCATTAGGAGTATCTTTTTACTTTACATAGGTTATATATTTTTTTATGATTGTTTCCATTTGATCATATTGTGTTAATTTACATTTATTATACATGATTTTATCTAACTCATACTATTTACATTGTTTTAGATTAAGGTAAAAATAGGTTTTGAAGGGGCCTCGAAACCCTGAAACAAAGGAAGAAGGATATAACAATAATGTCCACAGGTGAAACAAACCTAACACCTATTACTGAGCAGTATCAAAAATAGGTTTTACAGGGACCTAAAACCATAATTCAAGATCATCAAAAGATATACCCCAGGTTTTACAGAGACCTAGAAACTCAAGTATGAAAAGAAAACAAAGAACCAAAAAATGGAACTAGTTATAACATCCAACTAAAAGGACTAGGACTGTAAGAGCAAAAGGATCCTATTCTTCTAATTCTAGGATCATCTTCACCACTTCCTTTCCAATCACAGCAGTGTCCTGTATAGATATTGCCACCAATGTAGTAACCTCTTGCATTGCTTTCTTCCTTGAGCTCTGTCTGGTCCTCTTACTAGGCCCCTCCAAAGATTTTATTTCCTCATTTGCTCATTTTCCAATGTTTGCAGCAGCTGCACATATGCTAGAAGTAACCTCCTCCATCTTCATTCTACTTTCCTTAATGAGCCTTCTTAGATTGTTCTCATAGTCTTTAAGCTTGATTGGAATATCCCTCATCTACATTTCCAGATTATTGATTTTGTTCTGATCAGCTTCCTAATTATGTTCCATTATTTCCATTTTCTTCTTGAGGCCCATTATTTCCTTAGACATCCACGAGTCAACTTGAAGGATAGCATCTACTTTGCATTTGGCCAAATTCATAAAGGGATGCCTCCTATCTTTCTGCCATACGTCACTTAAATCTTCTATGTTCTCTTTTGGATTGTCTTCATCCATTTCAGTATGATCCTCCATTTCCATTCTTTTTTGTTCCTTAGTTTCAACAGGGCTTTCATTTTGGATAAGATCATCCTTTACTTGTTCTCTAGTTTCCATTGCATGATATGAATCCTGAACTAAATGTTCCTTCTCTATTTTTTAATCAAGATCCTCAAATAAAACATCCATTTCTTTTTCAGTTTCCCCTAGCACTTGGTGATTTTCCTCAAGATCATAGTTATTATGTTCAGTTTTTTCCTCTATAGTGTCCCCTTCTTTTTCATTCTTACTTTTATCTTCTCCTTCCTCATTAGAGTTGGATTCCCCACTTTCCATTCCTTCCTCTTCCTCCATACTCTCCTCCTCAAAACCTTCAATGCTTTCCCACTCTGTTTCCTCATCTACAATCTATTTTTTAAAGCTGGAGGATTTGGGTTTAACTTTTTTTTCCCCCTTCACTATTTCATTCTTCTTTCTCTGTGAATTCTTATTTTTGTCTGAATAAGGATTCAGGACAATGGCCTTGTTTTTGTAGAAACCTTATATTATTAGGATCAATCCCTCATGCAATATAGGATGAGACTCCTTTTTTCTATGAGCGAACAGACTTTAGAGCAGCGAGAAGCGCAAATAGAAAGGGAAGGAGATTCTAACTTTGTGCCTAAAATGATTAAGAAAGACAAAATGGAATTTATGGACTCTTTTGCTTCTACCATCAAGTATGAAATACTCACAGATGCAACATAAGATGTCTCTCCAAATTCCTTTAATCTGCTCTAGGTCGAAGAAATCCCCACTCTTTTCCAACTACTGCTCCTCAACATCCGTCTTTGGGAATTTGCTATATGCCTCATTAGATATGCTGGTCTACTTGGAGAATTTTATACCCTCCATTGGAAGCCCCGTGACCTCCACTATGAATTCCTCAGTGAGCTTCACTGTGATGCCATGGAGGGTTACCCTATCATCGACCCAATTTTTGAAAAAAGCCATCGTTATATGGGGTTTTGAACCATGTAGCCATTCCAAGTAGCTCACAACCTTTCCTTTCTAAAGGATCTTCCAAACATCTTGTTTTGCCTTCCAATCTTCATAAATTTTAGGTTCCTACTTCCTTGGTTCACCTTTCATTTTTTAGGTCATACAGTTATCCAGTAACCCCCAAACACTAATTACTATGCAATGAAACCAACTATTATCAGCTTGTAATAAAACTCACCTATTTTTTGGCACATGGAAAACCTACTTCACATTCTCATGAATATTTTTGTTCAATGAAAGTAATCCTTCCTCTGTGAGGCCACTCTGCCAAATCATTATTTTTCTATTCCAAGCAGATATTTCCCTCCTTTGAATGAATTGCATCATAATTAATAAGCACTCTGAGATCAACATTCTTATTTAATGTATCCTACCAACTCACCTTATGTTCTGTTTGAACAACATGATTTGTTATCCAGTCAGCAACCCCATTGGCTTCACGGTAAGTATGGGTTATGGTTACTTTTTCAAATTTTTGAATTAAGGCTTTCATTTCTATCACCATTGCCTCTATAGACCATGAAACTAAATTTTTGAAATTTAAGATATTAATGATATTCAGGGAGTCACCTTCTAGCCATAATTTAGAAAATCCTGATTCAACAGCTAATTTAATGGGTTGAAGGGCTGCAGAAGCTTCATCAATATGACTATTTGACTTACCAATAGGGATAGCAATAACATCAATTATGTTTCCCACATGATCTCTCAAGACTCCTTTGCATCTTGCTTTTCTCAGGTTCCCTTTAGCAGCTCCATCAAAGTTTCCTTTGATCCATCCACAAGGGGGGACATTCCATTTAACACCTAATCTTGGATTTTCAGTTTTCACATTAGGCCTTTCAGATCATAAGGGATTATCAATTTGAAAGGTTGGATTAGGATCCCTCTATGATGAAAAATTCTCCTTTATTGCTCTAATAATATTTTGACCTAACACCCATGCTAGAACTTCTTTACTTCTAAATATTCTATTATTTCTTTCTTTCCATATGCCCCACCAAATATGGGGAAGAGATAATTTCCAAAAAAAAAGAACATTAGGATTATTTGAGGGACAATACCAACTTTTAAAAGATAGTTCCACACTTTTTTGATGAACCCATAGTATACCCCAGAGATTAAGGATCTCATTCCAAACTTTCTGCATATAAGAACAGTTCACAAACAAATGATCTCTATCTTCAAAACCCTTTTTACATAGAATACACCTATTCACCACATATATTCCTCTTTTCTACAAGTTGTCAAGAGTCAGGATTTTGTTTTGAAGTAGAGTCCAGTAGAAATTTTTTATTTTGGGGATAAGCCCCTTGATCCAGGCATATGACCACAAAGGTTGATTACCATTTCCCTTAGAAATAAAAATGGTAGAAAATTTAAATTGTCCACTAGGATCATCATGCCAAATAATCTTATCCTCACGATTAGGATAGAGAGAGATAGCATTGAAGGATAATTGTATATTATTGAAATATTGATCAAGATCAGTTATATTCACCTAGGAATTGTTCTGCCAGTACTGATTTACAAATATTCTATATCTTTGCTTACGTCGATCAATTACCTCTTTATCTTGAAAATCTTCTATCAAAGGGTATTCTTCTAACCAAGCATCCTCCTAGAATTTCACCTTAATTCCATTACCAACTTTCCAGGAGCATCCTTCTTCTAAAATTTGTTTGGTTCCCTGAACAGCCCCCCATATGGAAGAGGGTCGAATAACATCAAGGTAAGAAAAGAAATCAAAAAGGGATTTTGCATTGAATAAATACTTATGCTTCCATATGTTACTCCATTATTTATTTTCATGGTAAACTCTCTATCCCAATTTTGCTAAGAGAGCTATATTCATACTTCTAATTTTCCTTATTCCCAACCCCCCTTCCCTGAAAGGTTTGCAGATGTTATCGCAAGCAATTAAATGCATCCTCCTTTTTTCCTCAGTACCATTCCATAGAAAGTTTCTTTGGATTTTTTCAATAGCTTCTGCAAATTTGGCAGGAATTTTAAAAAGACTTAAAGAATAAGTAGGTATGCTTTGAAGACTTGCTTTAAGAAGGGTTAACTTTCCTGCTTGACTTAAAATATTTCCTTTCCATCCCACAAGTTTCTTACTAAATTTGTTGATAAGATCCTCCTAGAAGGCTTCAGGGACTTTCAACCCAAGAGGAAGACCCAAGTAAGATGAGGGGAAAGATCCTATAGAGCATCCAAGTATTTTATCAATTTTATTATGTCTCTGAATAGGGGTATTGATGAAGAACACTACACTTTTATTCCAATTAATCATCTGACCAGAGGCAAAAGAATATAAATTTATAGCTTGCTTCAAATTTCTTGCTTCCTTGACTTTCGCTTTTCCCATGAAGATAGTATCATCAACAAATTGTCCATGGGAACAAATTAGAGGATGAGAAGAGGGTTTTAATCCCTTAAATAACCCTTTACGGACCAAATCCCCTATATATCTTCCCATGCAGTCAGCCATAATTACAAACATAATGGGGGATATAGGATCCCCTTGTCTCAGCCCCTGTGATGGATTAAAGAAATGGGATGAATTTCCATTTACCAATACAGCAATAGAGGACATACCAATAGAGGAATAGATTTTATAATTTTTATATGCAATGACAAGATACATGGATTGTGTAGATTAACCTTCATTTTTTTGCATGATTGTTGTTTTTTCTTGTTATTTATTTAACTTTATTTTTTTTGGATATAAATTTTTATTTTTGAATGTGTGACATTAAATTTTCCATTATGTGTGGGACATTACATATTTCTTATATGTGCATGACATTAGATTTTTCATTGAGTATGGCCCTTGGCTTTGTGTGATATGTATTGGTTCATTGTGTGTGAATCCTACATTTTTTATTATGTGGATAATTATAGGATTTTATGTTGATATTTTTTTTAAAAAATGATCTTGTTGGTGTTGCGATATACATCACACACTTTGTTTTATTTTTTTAGTGCCATGATTCATATCATGCACTTTCTCTATGTAGTTATTACTTAGTTTATGGATATTTGTTGCTTTTTTTTCATTGATATATTTGTATTAACATGAAAATTGTATTATTATGATACATGTCTCATACATTATCATATATTTTATTATTATTATGATAACATATTATGTTATTATATGATTATACTCAAACTACGTATTTGTATATAACATGATGACTTTAACTAATATATTATAAGATGTGTAACTTTTAGGATTCATTAATCACTTAAGAAAGGGGAATACGCATTGCCTTGTCTTAGAGACTAATCATTCATAGATATATAACAAACATTGATCACATATTAGTTCTTATTGACATAATTTTATGCATATGTTATAGTTTTTTACTTAGATTATGATAAATTTAACTCATATTAAGGGCATATGCATGGCATGCCACATATTTTCATAGGATTATGATATATTTCATATATTTTTTATATAACACATATTATATATTTAATTTACATAGGTTATTATAATGAGGGTATATGTGTGACACATGTTCATAGTTTTCATAGATATCATGATATATTGGCATAGGTTATACAACTTAGATTAATGGATGGAATGACAACTTGTGTCATTCTTTAATCAATATTACTCAAATTTATTCTAGAAACTAATTACATTTAGGAATTACTCATATTAAATCACATGTCCATATACAGTGGATGATTTAAAAAAATAACTTACTCTCAAATTTTGCTCAAACATTACTCATATTTATTAGAACTCATAGTGGATTCCATTTACTTAACTTATTACAATTGTGTGGGGATGAAGTTATGCATAACTTAACTTCTAGGAACTTATCCATTTCAAATTACGTTCAGGCACTAATCAGACATATTTGTGGGGCATGATAACTTCACTCTCCATTTTATTTCAAAATACAAGTTTAGTTCACATATACATAGTTGTATTCATTATTTTTATAGTCTATTTTCACAAATGTTTAATGTCTTTAATTTTGATTTTTACATCTTTTGTACGGACTGATATATATATATATATATATATATATATATATATATATATATATATATATATGTTTTGTTATAAGTTTTGCTTTGAGTAACCACACAAATTATATTTCTTCCCCCAAAGAAAAAGTATTTTATACAAACTTAGGTACTTTTATCCTTTTACTATAGCAAAATCAATTTACTAAAATAAAAGGGTGTACATTATAGACACTCATATTTAGTATTAGGCACTTGGAAGTGTCTAATTTTACCAAAACCTAACCCACTTGACCCTTCAAAATGTCATTAATTATTCATAGGAATTTTTAATTATTTTAATCAAATTTATTTATATCATTCTTAGACTATCTCCCAACCTCATGTTAATTATTTGTACTATCTAGGACAAATCCACTCTTTATAGATAGGTCCACCATTATGTACTTGTCCATTCAAATCTAAATTATCCTCATGCTTTTTAACATATAGTTTCAAAATTTTGAGGCGTCCATTAGGCATAACCAACACATTTTTATATTTAGTTAAATGAAATTACCCAAATGGCATCCCTTTATAAACACATGAGCTCTAAACATTTATGGATCTCTTCTCCTAGATAGACATTAAGATAAACTTACCAAAAGCTTCCATATCTAAAATTTATTAAAGGAAAAATCCTTGATTATTGTTTAAATAATTTCTTGCAAGGTTGATTTATAGGTTTTAAAGTGTTGAATTCCATATTAATGATTTCATACCATATTAGTATTATAAAGGATTCACAGACTCAACTAACTGGGAGAACTACATATAGTTTGATTTCATCCTTTGAGTATTGGATATGTAGGTATAACTTAGTCACTTTGGAGTGGCTAAGGTTAGATTTTTCCCATCCCTTTCTCTTGTTATCTTAGTTTAAAATTTTATTATGTTCGTAACTAGGATTTGAAGAAAGTAGAATACAAATAGAAAAATCTATATAGATTCATGGGAATTCAAACCTATAAGAATATGTTTAAGATGTAGGCATAATTCATAATACTATCACAAGATGACAAATTTAAAGAGGAAAAATTTACACTTAGAATACAATATCATAGATGTTGACCTATCCAACCATCAAAAACTTATCCAATTACCCACAAATTATCTACTTCTAGACCCAATCATTCATAGTCTTATTTTAGTGCATATAAAATGACTATGCATTTCCTACAAACCTACATTCATTTAAAATAATATAATTACATTCCACATTATTTATTTAGAAAATTATTAAGTTACTATAGCTTTTTAGTTACAATCACATGTGTAATTATTTTATATATTTATCAATATGATTTATAAAATAATTTTATCTTATTAGCGTCATATTAATTTAAAAATAAAGAAAAACATAGTCACTAATGGACTCATTATGTCCTTGCCTAAATTTTTCAATTTGACAATATGAGACCTTCTCACTAATATTGATATAAAATTGAGTTAATAATTATTCAACTTAAGGATTTAAATCATCTACTAATTGGAGAGGAAGGTCATAAAACCATTTAAATACATAATCCTTAATAATCCAAGTAAAATAACCTTGTTTCTAACTTATTATTAGATGCATAGTCTAAAAATGTTACATTAAAGTATCTTAGATATTATTCTAGATCACTTTTAGCATAAATTAGTGTAATATTAGGTGTATATCATTATATAGGTGAATTATGATCATAAGTGTTTAATATTATGTTGAATGACCAACTCTATGAGAACCTTGTTCCATTAGATTAACCTTGCCTTCAAGATTAAGAAGTTCTTATACAAGTGTTGATTTATAGGCACATTAAACTAATTAAAAATAATTAGTGTCACATGAATCTCAAACCTAAGAGACAAAAAATTATGTTGCATATGGATAACCATATAAATTTAAGGAGTAACTTATGTCTCACCTAAACTAAGTATAGGCATATTTTCTGTATACATAGGTGTAGACACATGGATAGTAGCAATTAGAATAATATTATTAGTTATTGTAGGATCAATGCCTTTAAAATGTGGATTAGTATCATTCAATAGTTCATATTTTTCCAAAATTGTGGTTTCATTAGCATTATTTACATTTTAAAACTTTAGGATAATATTAAGATAGTATCTAAGTCATTAGTTTGTTTACTTATTCTATTTCAAAAATTTGGAAGTGTTACTACTTATTCAATATCTATGAAATCAAGCCCACTAGAATCTATTCTACCATGTTATTCAAAAATTTATTCACTACCATATTCATAATCTTTTTTAATATCAAGGATAATGTCATTGATAACACATTCATCTACATCTATGTGTTCCTCATAAATATGTGAATTAATCAAAGGAGAAATTTATATTTCATAAATTTGATCCATTTTATATGGAATAATAACACATGTTTGAATTAAAAAAAAATGATTGTGATCAATTACAACACCACTTAACTTATCACTTTGTATTATAAATAGAGGAGGTGTGAAACCCCATTTATCACAATGTTGGTTTTATTTCACATATTTTTTACTATAAATATGTCCTATTACGATGTGTTCCATATATTATATGATACATGAGAAACTTGATATTATGTTTTTATATGTTTATTACATTACTACTATGACAATGGGTTAGGTACGTAATGTTTTTATGTTTTTCTTATAAAAGTATGATTCACATGCTAGTGATAGTTTATTTCACTTTTATTATTGAGATGAATACTACATTAGTGTATTAGTTGAGATAATAATACTTTTTATTATGATTTGAGACTAATAATATATGGATTTTAGTATGTTGATATAATATTATTCTTCTAATGCTTTTATGTATACAATGCATTTTTTTACATGTTACTTCAGATTGTTTCAATTTTAATTGCTTCAGTTATCCTAGAATAGAGATATTTTATGTGTACAATGATGTTCAAGATTATAGTTGGACAACTAAGGGACATTGGACTATATTATTCATGAATTTCACCATTAACTATATGTGTTGTCCATAGTTAAGACCTATGTTTTTATTTTTTAATATGTATTCTAGTCACTTATTTTAATTTCAAAAATTCTATACTAATTAACATTATTCATGCCCATTTTACCCATACATTATATATATATATATATATATATATATAATGTATGGGTAAAATGGGCATGAATAATGTTAATTAGTATAGAATTTTCGAAATTAAAATAAGTGACTAGAATACATATTAAAAAATAAAAACATAGGTCTTAACTATGGACAACACATATAGTTAATGGTGAAATTCATGAATAATATAGTCCAATGTCCCTTAGTTGTCCAACTATAATCTTGAACATCATTGTACACATAAAATATCTCTATTCTAGGATAACTGAAGCAATTAAAATTGAAACAATCTGAAGTAACATGTAAAAAAAAGGTTTGAAAATGAGACAACATTATTTCAACACTTCCAAAACTCTAACAAAATTGAAAATCTAACATTGGAGGGTCACATAAATTGATTTTAAGACATTTTGTGTTAAATATAAAGCCATCTAACCAAGACAAACATATGGAAATATTTATAAGAGTGAAAAAAATTAAAACCCATATGATCATTAATTACATTGGAATAAGGGAAGCATTTATTGAGTATGGGTAATCCACACTTTATATTATTTAATGTATGAAGGAGCATGGGTTTTGAAAGAGGAAGTAAAAATATTCATACATGACTTTTGTAAAAGACAAAGGCATGGTAAGTGAAAAGTGTCACCTTACCATTGGCTAACCATTGAGGTATCTTTATATAATTATGTGATAATACATTCTTATTCTAAACTTTTGATCATTTGGAAAAAGGGATTTGAAGCTTAAGCATGGAGGAACTAAGAGGAGAATTTGGGAGATAGAGGCTAGTTGGGATATTTGTCTTAGAGGAAGGATATGTGTTAAATAATGGATAACTTGAGGTAGGAGGTATTTTGACATAATATTATTTAATATTTTTCTATTAAAATAATCCCTTGTTTCCTCCTGTAAATGTAGAAAAAAATTATGTATTAATAAGGAATTTTGGCTTGCAATCCTTCTCTTGCTTTATGTATGGTTTGGGCTAAAGGAAATATATTTTATTGAACCCATAAATGTCTCTTGGTAAAGTTTTTATCCCATATTAGTTTATTTATTTGAATTTTATTTTTCATTTTTTAACATTTGGAGTCATGTTGTTGGCATGGGCTTTAGTTGTTATGGTAGGATGGGCAAGGGTGAGTTATTTTACCTAAGCCATCTTCCTTTCATTCCTTGGAAGATGTTTTTAAGGACTTATTAAAGAAGGTTATATGTATATCTTTAAGTTTATTTTTAGTATGTCCCATTCAAAGTGTTTTTCCTTTGTAGAGATGTATATGTTTGGAAAAATGTAGGAGGTGTTTTATAATCTATGGGTTGAGGGACAAAACTATAAGTAGTGCCTAGTATACCCTTACCTTATAAAAGAACTAAATCCTTCTTTTATGACTTAGAAAACTTGAATGGTAATTTACATGTTCAGAGTTGGGATTCCTTGGCTTAGAGGTGTATAGGGTAGTCTCCTAATGATGGTTAAAGGATAGGAGGTGAGCCCATCCTTATCTTAGCCTTAGGGTTATGTATTAGAACTTGTGGATTCTTGGAACTTGGAAGATTTTTCAAAATAAATGTATTGTTTTAGCTTAGTTTATTTTGAAACTTTGGAACTCTTGTAATATTAATCTTAATTATTTATTTGTGTACAATAGAATAAAAGTTGTAATAAAAAGTTGATTTAAGTGTGAGGAATATCTCTCTTGTACTCTCTTAAATAAAAATTATAATGTACTATGAATGAAAATAATGATTTTATTTTAAAAAATTAAAGCATATTTATGTTCTTGATATAATAAAATACATATTGTATTATTGTTGGCTCAGAAATTTGTCAGGGAGATAAATTGGTGACTTTGAGTCAACAGTGTGGGAACTAAGTTCTTATGTTAGTTAGAGATTCATGAAAAGATACCTCTCCTATTAGCAGGTATAACTACCTTTATTGAAAGCCAAAAAGGTAAAAGAAGAGGAAAAGCTATTCACAACTATTTACAACAAAAATGTTTTATATTGGGGGTTTCATACTTTTAACCTAAAAGTATGTAAAGGAGATAGAAAAGAAATGAGGGGAAAGAAGGTGAAAATGGAAATAAGGGAAGAATAGATAAAGGAAAGGAATAAGGGATAATAAGGTTATTATAGTCAATTAAATATATAAACTACCATAATAACCCTAAGAAAAATGAAAGACAACTTTGAGTAGCTAAATGTAGAAACTTACTAGAATAGTCTAAAAAATGGAAAACACCATGTGCATAGAAACCTCTCTCATTTAATAGGTTATAAAGACATAATTACACCCTTAGGAGTGCAAAACATACACTGAGACAATTTTACAATACTTATAGTATAAAAAAGACAACCATCCCATATTTACCCATAAAAGACAATTAAAATATTGCTTAACCCCCACCATGATTCCACATTCTTAGAAACAACACAAGAAGATTCTAAAAAAATACGTAATGTGAAATTACCATTTTTTGACAATTTGGTAGTGCTTATGAAAATAATTTGAAAGTAAAGATACATAGACATATGAATCATATGCAAATTTATAACTCATGAATAAACCTTGAACACAAAGTCTATAAAATCTCCATGTTCTAATATTTATTGAGTCAAAAATATAATCTCATCCTTCAAAAGTTTCTATAGAGTTTCACTACCAAAAAGTCTCCTTTTACAATGAGTCTTACATTCATATTTATAGCATGGGGAGGTGGTTACAATGCATAACCACCTTTTTTACATTTTTTAAGGTGTAAAAGTAATTTTATAAAAATGAACCACTTAAGTGATGCAAAAGCACATTGATGCAATTACATCGTGTGCAAAAATGAATAATGAAATTGCACCACTTGAACGATGCAAAAATACTTTGGTGTTTTTGCACCACTTGAAATGTGGAATTCAAAATTGAATGATTCACTTTACAAACTAAGCACTTATAGATTTTTTTGGCATATCAATTGTTTATCTCACATTCCATTACAAAAACATTTGCTTTAAAGATTGGTAACAATTTTAGGATTTTTATTTCCTTGTCAAAGATGCTTAGGATAATTGTAAGATTTACACACAACACCTTCTCCTTATTTTTATAAAATGGATTAAAATCCATCGATATGATATTTTTCTTTAAAAATTATCCATGTATTCAATAGATGGAGGATATTGAATAAGGACACTAAATTTATTTGGATCAGTTATCTATGCCAAGATAGACACATATACCAAATTTAGAAATATATAGAAATCTTGTGAACCATTTTACAAATTGCCTTAAATGAAATTGATCCATTTAGAGACCAGTTAATTTCATATCTTTAACTAGGTAACACATGAATCATTGTGTTCATTTTTATTAGTCACATTCATTTCATTTGATGTAGTGTTTTATTATCATATCATAGCCATTATTTCTCAATGAGATATGTGAACCCAGATTTGGCACATATATGAGATTTTGGTGATAATTTTAGTTTGAGATAGAATTTACAATGGGCCAAAAATGTTAAATTAACTTCCACTTTGTATGTTGATTATGTCCTCTCATTCTTAAAACACATGATTCAATGTATGGGAGAAATTTAAATCACCATCCTATTAGTAATATTTGGGGATGACATATTCATAATTGCTTTTGTATTCACTTTGACTCACACTATGAAAAACACAAGATCATGTTTTGATTATAGTCAAAGATTTGTTTTGGACTTTTATGTGTGCATTTTCTCAAGTGTCATCTCAATTTTATTTAAAACTATCCACTCAATCTCTTCTTGTAGTAAATGTGAACTTTTGACTCTATTAGGCATGATCTTTAAAATCAAATGATAACATAGAAATGTTTTGAGAGAATCCAAGAGTTGTAAAAATGTGGACCATAAACCTAAATTATTATACTAAAATGCATTAATGATCCTTAAAATCATGGGATCAACATCTTTAGGAATATCAAAATGGTAATCTTAGAAGAAAACAACACCAACTACCTGCATGGGATTAGTGTAATGTTAAATAAGATAAGAAGCATTGTTGTGTTTGAAAGACCATAATGTGAAACTTTTGTGTGCAAGTGACAGCTTGAATGCTAGTTAAATAGTACCCATGTCATTGTGATGCCTAATGTAAACATTGAGAATTTAAATTTCCTTATTAATGAGCTGATTGAGAAACAACCAAAATGGTTTCCTGATGGGAATGTTATGACACCCTACATTTCAAATGATGTTGGGGAGGACAATTGTGCCTACCTCAACCATAATTGATCTTGAAATCCATGTATGGTTAGCTATCAAGTGGTCAAATGGTATCTAATTTTGTATCATGATTTAGTTGCCAATCATGCATTACTAATTATATTATAGGTGATTTTTATTAAGCTCTTGATGTTTTCTCTAACCAAAACTAAGGTGCATTATAATTAAACTATTATTTGTATTTTATTCTCATTTTGACTAATTTGGATAATTTTCAATTCACTATACTTTCAAGGTCATCACTCAGCTAAAATGCATTAGTAGATTGGAATGTGTTTTTTTAGCTCAACTATAAATGGAGAGGTAGTAACAAGCAAATATTTTATGTGGCCTAAAACTAGTAATTATATTCACTCAATTCAAGAGAGTTGTGAGAGGAGAGACCACTAGAAAAATTTATATAGTTTTCTTTAAAATGAGAAAGGACACCGATAGTTTGTATTGTCTTTCCTAAACCCATTTGATCTATAAGTATTCTACTCAGTCCATTTTTCCATAAAGAAGTCAACCGATTAACTCCTTTAACCTAATAAGATTTTAGCCTTCATCCAATAAAAAGAGGAACAAGTTTCATTTTCTTTATCTTATTTTTATCTTCCTTTATTAAGTTATCTAAATCATTAACTTGGGTATCTTCTTTGCAATAAATCAAGGAATCATTTGAAATGCCCGATTAGGTGGTCCCATTTGGAGGATTTTTTAAAATTACTCATACATAATTCACAATGTAAATGTGCCTTTAAATATTTTATTTAATATTTTAGGATATTGATCTATGAAAATTAATTCATAAATTTTATCCATAAATCCAAACCAATCACCCATGCTTAACAATTGGTTGACAAATGGTTTGACATCAAAAAAATATAACTCATCCATACATTCCCATATAACAATGAATATAACAAAACTCTTTGTTGATGAAAAAACACTAAGTACACCTCTTGTAAAAAAATCAATAAAATTTACACCCTTTATATGGGCATCGAGTGTAAAATTTAGTTCTAGTGAGCCAAGACTATCTTGTGAGTAGTAATCACTGAACAAGAGAAGTATCTAGTATAATTGCTTTCTCTCTAGCATCCTTGATTCCCTTGATATTAATAATATGCTCAATTGAAATAATTGACCTCTAGGAATCCATAGATGATATTAAATTTTATACCACTACTGCAACAAACTCATGTGTGTCTTCTGCTACTACTTTTACAATAATAGTTTTTCTTCTTTTTAACAAAAAATTGATAAGTGTAGTCAGAGAAATATGATTGAACTTTATACTTGAATATTTAATTTTTATTCATATTATGATATGGATCCACCTTCAGCCTCATCTAATGCATTAAAGGAAGCCTTGGTAATATGATGTTCAGACAACACAACAAAAGAAGGTGAAAAAATGTTCTCGATTGAAGTATCATTGGATATCTTTGGAATTTTTAATAAAAGATATACACACAATATTGGATAAACATCCAGTGTAGATTCCAAAAATTATTACATGTCCTCCTTGTATCTCCCATTATAAAAAATATATAACTTGTATTTCATATGGAAAGATTCTTCTTTAGATGCTCAGGTATTGAGTTCTCTAGTGGAAGCAATTTACATAATGCCAATGCCTTATCACAATTTCCATATGCCATGGTGAATATCAATGTTAACATATAAAATATGATTGTGATGTGTTAATATCTCCAAGATGCATATATTAATGTCATTTATATAAAAAATCCAAATGTTTCACATTTTTATGATGAATACCACTGACGCAGTTGATCACAATGTGACATTCTTTGTGATTAAATTTGACAACACTGCCGATAGATCCATTGACATAAGATTAGCAATTATTGATACAATTCATAAAAAATATATATAGTCCTATATATTTTTTGCATATCTTATAATTATTATAACTCAAGAGACTGCATTCCTTTGAGGCATATTGCTAAACACTTCAATATTCCTTATTATTCTCCAAAGCTCCCATTCTTGTATGGATCGAAAGGATGCTCGTAAAGGTGGTGATGTTTGATTTACATATATCCATTGCATTTTGCCTTAAATTTACAAGTGGCATGTTAATTATTTTGAAAAAATCCCAAAGATAACTATGTAATATTTATCAAAATGATTCAATGAAATTATATCTCACTTAATAGTTTGAAAGCCTTTTCACTATATCCATTCTAAAAAAATCTCCAAGCATAGAATTCTAAGAGACCATGTCTCTTTAAACTATATTAGAGAACACTTTATGAGAATCTTATACATTTCTACATTTTATCAAATAATTAACGTGCCTTATGTTTACTTTGACATTATGCAAACATATCTACCAGTGTACCTACAATTATAACATTTTACAAGAATCCACTTTCAATTATGCTTACATGAATGCCAATATTTCATTCCATTTTTTTTATTTTGACATACGCTGAGAGTACACTAGCAAAGCTAAAGTGATCAAGTTGGACACCCATTCATTACATTTGATGAAACATTGTCAAAGCTTGTTGAGGTCACCCATGAATTTTGTAATCTATAACCATCACATTCCATGAGAAGTTGTCTTGATATGTCATTTCATAAAACACTTCATGAGCATTTGAGAAACCACCACACTTGATAAACATGTTGGTAATCTTTTTTTAAACATTAAGATTTTGGGAAGACTAAGTTTCACTTGCACAGTTTAAGGAAATAATAACAATAATTATACAGAAGTGAAGAGAGAAAATTGCAAATTATAGTCAGTAAAGTGAAAAGCTTATTTACATGGCTAGGAAAAACTTAAAAAGTTTTCAAAAATTGCATGAAGGCCAAAAACATTTTTTCAATTTGCACCAAAATATTTTTTGCACTTTTCACTAAAAATGTTTTTGTACTTTGCATGAGTTGTGAAAAAGGAAAATATGTTTATGAAACTCACAAAAATCAAAAAGGTTTTGGCAAATTATCAAGAAAGATAATAATATTTTGAATAGAGGGTTCAAATGGGATTAAATACATTTTGGGGTAAAAAAGGAAAACCCATAAATTTTAAAATTTTCAAATTTTTTGGCATTTTTAGGTGAAATTAAAAAAAAAAATAGCCATTTTTGAAAAAAATGAAATTTTCACCATTATTTTAATCATTGTTGAAAATTGTGACAACAATTATGCTTAATAAAATACTAGTTCATAGTTTGCTTGAAATGTTGTAAAACCCCTTGTATGGCTTAAGGCCTTAAAGAGGTTAAATTGGTATTATAATTTTTATGATAATTCAAAATTAACTAAATCTCCCAAAAATAATTTAATCATAAATTAGACTTGGCCAAAAATCCATATATTTTTGAGGATTAGTTTTGGAGTCATGTAAATAAATTTTTGAATTTAAACTCCTAATTCTACTAATATCCTTAAGAAAGTAGATAAATTTCAATAAAAATTTTAACACATAATATGATGCTAAATTTAACCCAAAATAATTTTATTATAAAATAAGATAAAAATTATGTCCTAATGGAATTTGTTTCACAAACTTTGGGTTTGTTGTTTGGTTGTGGCATTTTTTTAGTTCAAGTGATTTTATGGTAATTTAATTATTTTCATTCCCTTTGGAAAGGAACATCAATTATTTTTTGGGGCACCGTAAAAGGAAGCAAATGGTAATACATGTGACCATGTATAATGTGACTAAATCCCTAAGGTTTGATGAGTAAGAAAGGTATAGACCATTGTAGTTATTAGTTTGGGTAGTTTATATGAGTACCATCATTAATGATCATCATTGTTAATGAGTGTTTTAATCTATGGGAAACAACATAGATTTTAAGCCACATGGTGACTCTCCATTCTAAGGTTTTAATAACATGAAAATGTTAACATATATTAATGATCACCCAAATTTGACCACTTTGTTAAATATTTTTTTTAATATTATTTATTTAAAAAACTATACCTTTTCATGATTCTTAGCATTGTGAATATAACTTGAAAGCAAAACTATTATAGTAAACCTAATTATTTATTACATAATAATTTATTATAACCAAGATAGAGGTGTGTGACCTGAAAAGGACCCCCTTGAAATATTTTTTCCCTCCTTAACTTTCTCTCACCTATTGTTTGAATTAAAAATAAAATATTGAAATTGAAACTAAAAATTAATTTCTTATTTAACCTTCTTGGTAGCTATTAATGGGTGTGGTGGAACTTAAAATTCTCAATTTATTTTTTGAAAACTATAGGATCCTAAAACCAACATGAAACTTTATAAGAAGATGGGTAACTACAAAATAAACACAAGCATACTTATATTGAAATATATTTTCTAAACAAAATTAAATGGAAGAGGACTAAATTCATGGATACTATATTAATGAAAAACATCCAATTATGAGGAAAGAGGAAAGGGATGTGTATATACATAATATTTTAAAAATTTATCATTTAATGATGCTTTCCATATTGTAAGACCCTATCAAGTTTTGATCTCTCTAAGTGCACACATTAAAGGGTGTACCGCGAATGGGGTGGGAACACAATTGGTGCTTTGTAATATTGTTGGTTAACTCTATTATTACTTAAGCCCATTATATATCCAGCTTATTCAACTCCTCAAGTAATCCAAACCCAATTCAAATATTTGGATATGTATTTATCCCTTAAAAAGGCCTCTAACTAAGAAAATACCATCGTTTTCTACTAAGTCATCCAGGCTAATCTTGCTAGAAAAGTTAAAACACATGTTATAGAAATAAGTTAGCCTAGCCAACTTAGTTTGAGGCCTAATAATAACTTTTTATAAATAAAGCATTGAGATGGCTGATATTTTTGGTTGAAATTATGGAAGGGTTAAGGATAATACATTAAAATAAAAAAAAAGTCTCATTTCAATATAATATAAGGTAACATTCATTTTTTCATAATTACAATTTATAATTTTTCTAAATCTGCATTTGAAGGACCAATTGATTAGGGTTTGCCTTAGACATAATGTTAGTTATCTTATAGGAAGTGTTGGATGTAAAGTAAAATTATTTTATCCTATATCTATTTTCTATAGTGTGATTAATTTCTATAGTGTGATCCTTACAAAGACACCAAAACCTCTTACAAAGAACCATTGGCTAAAGTAGATATTAAGACTCGACAGGTTTGTCAAAGGTAAGTATTCCTAAATTTTGTTATTTCATATGATAAAGAGATAATTGTATAATTAATATGTATTATTAATTTATAACTCCTTTCTTATAATACCTCTATGCTTAAACTTAGTGTATAAATTGGATTTTTTTCTCTTTCCATCTTTCATTTTAGGTGATCTAGGCTGCCATTTTCTTACCATGATCCCTTGATTATTTATTTATGTTTAACCATACCCATTTATGACACAAGATTTGGTAAGAAATAGATTAGTTTTCTTTTGTATACTTACACTTATCTAGGGTTATTTCATAGTGTCATTTACCTAGAGGATTTATAACCCTCTCCTTTGGTGTTGTGTGGTAAGATATCACGTGGTTAGGTTTCACTAATCCAATTTGGTCATGTTCCTAATATAAACATTTATTGTAATGGATGTTGGTTTATTACCTTATTTGATAATGTATTTACTATGTTAAGTAAGTTTTATATCTATTTTAATTCATTTCATAAATTCTAGAGATCCCAATGTGAATATAACCCTTACATGTTTTTAATTATTCACTTACATTCACCTAGATCAGGGTAGTTAATCTAGTATTTATCTTCGTATGCAGATTCAATATTCAAAATCAGCTAGATCATGCTATTTGATATGTGTTTTTATATGTTTATATGTTTTCCTTTTTCATTCAACTATATAAGGCTAGCCAATCTAGTCTCTTTTCATGTTTTCAAGTCTAGGGTTTATAGTCAACTAGTTAATGCTAGCTAATTTTGTTTTATCCTTTAGCTTACAAGGTTTCATTTACAAACTGATCCATAATATTTAAATCAATAGTCTTTCCTATTTTTTGTATATCTTAGTTACAGTCAACTAGAGCAAGCTAATCGATCTAGTTTAGTTTAGCAAAAAAATACTTTTTAGCTTTCAACAAGGATAGTTTATCTAGTTTTATTTTACCACTTTCAATTTTTAGATTTATAATAAACTAAATCATCCTGGTCTATTATTATTAACCTTTGTATTTTTCATATTTTTGTTTATACATGGTTTAATTTGGTCTAGGCAACATAACTAACATCATATTTTTAGCACTTTTAGTCAACCAAAAAAATTGACTTGATTGATTTAGTCATATTTTATAAGTTCACTCTAAACAAGTTTCATATTTCTATTTTTATTAATTACTTTTTCAATTTATCATCTCTACTTTTTAATCAAATTATTCAACATGTAAACTTCTAGTTTATCCTTACCACTTTTTAATTATATCAAATTGTACCACATATTCAAATAGGTTAAACTAACTAGCTTAGTTATGTGCCTATCTAATTTACAAAACAATATAAATCAACCTAGATGACTATGTTTATTTTTAGTCTATTTTCACAAGAGACTAGATCAACCTATCCAACTGTGTTCTCTTCTACTAGAAAACTAGATCAGCGTATCCATTTTCTTGTCTTCTTTATTTTTAGCATAAGTAAGGTAATTAACATTCATTTATTAGTAATTAATCTCACATTTGTTTTGAAAAATGTTGACTACCTATTTTTTTACTTTATAAAAATTATAAATTAATTTTCAATAATTACTTTTTACCTTTATTTTTAATTTGTTTTGATTCCTATAGAAACTATGTATTGGTAGTGTTAAAATTACTTAGCTTCTATAATTAAGGGATACATGATAATCTATTTACAATCATTGCCTATTATTTATAGATATTATGGCATGAATATATTTCCCCAATACTCATAGCTATAGTATAGAGCTAAACACATTCTTTAGTTTTCACATACCTCACAATATTTTTTAAATGCCTAGGATTTCCATTTGAATTGAACCTTAATAATGTATCCACCTATTTGATTATGTGGTGCATCGATTTTAAATTAGTTTTGAGAAGTTATTTCTAGCTTACCCTTGAAATTGGGTATAGTGGGATATAGATATGACACTTCCTCCATAGTTAACACTCTTAAACATTGGGCTATCACTATCAAACAAACAAGTATCTTTGTAAGCCTAAAAATAAATAAAACCCATTTTAGTATAAGTTATTAATCTTCTTTTTGAATAATTAGCATCAAAAGTTACAAAATTACAATTTCTACTTGTTACTTTCTATTCTCTATTGTACTAAATATTGTATTGACCAACATTAATAAAATTATGTGTTATGTGGTAGATATTTTAGTATTTTATCTACATTAATACTAATTTAAAAACTATATAGTTAAAACTATTTTTTATTTTTTATACAATCAACTAAATTGACTAGATTGATTTAGTATAATCATGTATTTTTCATGTATACACAACTAAGTTGACCAATGCAACTTAGTAGGCTTTCAAACACTTCTATATTCTTCTAACTATTAAACTAATTCAACTAAATTGACTTATTAGGCTATTATAAAAAAATATATTTTATTCGTATCAAACTAACTTGACTAGCTTAGATTAGTAGGCTATTAGAAAACTCTGTATTTTTATACATATCAAACTAAGTTAACTAGCTTGACTTAGTGAGCTCTCAAAAACTATGTACTTTCTTACCTATCAAAATAATTTGACCAAATTGACTTAGTATGCTATCTAGATTGTTATTTTTTTAAGATGACACTAGGTCATCCTATCAAACTCTATATAACCTATCTAATGTAATATTATTTTGAGAAAACATTTTCCATATCACACTAGATCAGACTAGCCAAATTTATATGCCCTAGATAATTTAGTCTTATTTTGAGAAAACCTTTTTCTAGATCATACTAGATTGGCCTAGCCAACTCTATATGCCCTAGCTAACTTAGAATTATTTTATAAAACCTTTTCCAAATCACACTAGATTACCCTGGATGACTTCATATGCCATGGATGACTTAGTCTTAAATTTCAACAAATATTTTTTACTCTACTAGATCAACCCATCTAATCTCATTTATTCTAGATAAATTAGTTAATTTTATCAATCTTTTTCTTCTCTCATCCTTCTAGCCTACTATTTTTCTTACCATCCTAATTATCATCATGAAATCACTCATTAGGATCTTTATTGATATCCTCAACCCATTTTGAGTGTACATGGGTGCTTATTTTATTCCTATCATAACTACCTAAGAGGATATTGTATATATGAAATCCAAAGGTAGTTAGATCATGCATTAGTAATGAAAAATCAAATTAAACATAAAGAACATAACTCAAAAATCCAAATCCCTCATGGGGCTTTGAAAATTAAAACTAAGAGCTATCAAAAGAAGGAATACAAAACCAAACCTTCCCAAGATATTCCCTCCTCTAAATGCATCTCAAAATGTATTTTCTCCCTTGATTTGGTACTCCAAGACTTTTGCAATGATGAAAGTATTTCTCTTCCATCATCTCTCAATATACCAATGAACTAGGCTCATAATATTAATCAAATATATGCCACTAGTTGAGGCTATCCTATTAAAAATTAAGAATAATAACACTAATGAAAATAACTTGTGATGATAATTCTTCATAATAAGTTTAAACCAAATAAGCTTGAAAAGATGAGTGAGAAACCTTGTATTTATAGATTTTTGGAAATGATCAAAATCAACCATGACTATTCATCTTGAGGTCAATATGTGTGGCCATAAATAAATTTAATTTTTGATGATCAATCCATAAATATCTCCATTAATATTTGTAATAAAATGTCATTAAAGAGGCATGTGAGGGCTTAAACTAGATATCTGTTCCATTTATGGCTTATGGATGCCACCGCACAGATGATGTCACTGATGATGTAGATATTAGAAATTAATTTCCAATTAAGAAATATTCAATAAATTCCATGAATTTTACACTTATTGGTTGCTCACTTAATCAAACTAGTCAAAATGTCAATTTACTACATCATAATTTGAATGAAGTATAATTAGAAGAAGGTTTCAATTATGTATGAACCAATACCCCATTTAGGACATTGTTGACATGAAATAACAAATTCATGTGTCGTGTGCTTCCAAATTATAAGAATTCAATTATTTAGAGCATCAAATTATGTTTTCATCATTTTGACTTAAAATTATTTGAGAAAAGATAATAATCACATAAAATACATTGCCCCATTTAGGGATACATTATATTAAACCAACACTTATATATGAAAATATCAAACCATTTAGCATGCTTTAGTGATTTTGACCCAAATTGTGCATTATCATAGAATTTTGAGTAAGATTGACAATTTCAACACAATGGTGTTAGGAATTGGATGTCTAGATTTTACCCCTATTTAAAAAGGCATAGTGAGACATTTTGTCAAAATAATGTATTTTCAAAGAATGAAAGATTTGTCAAGAAAAATTTGGAAGTAAATGACCCATGAGGCCCCCTCAAGAGGACATATGACGATGAAATAAAGGGATGGACTCTCAAAAAGAGAGAAAGAGTGAAACTAACCCATAGATTAGAGTATATTTGTATGATTTAATGCTTACATGCATTAATTCTCAATGATTAAAATAGAATAGAATATAATGGGCCCCAAGGTGGGAGTAAATATTAAGGATGCGATCCAAAAATATAAATGACACACTATGAACACACCCTAAAAAAAGGGTGAAAGTTGTGTGCTTAGGGAATGATCAATCTGGAGACAAGTTTCATATTTTAAAACTGATAGAATAAGGGGCACAAGTTAAAGAGGTCAGAATCAGCATAAAAATGAGAGAATTTCTATAGAGAAAGGAAATAATAATTTTCCCTAGTAGAGTGAATTAGATTGGTTGATAAAGCAATTTTGCCCAAATAGCGCTGATTTTGATCGCTAATCATTAATTTTACCCCACTAGGGCTGATTTTTATTGATGATTGGTTGAAATTTTGTGCCCCAGTAGTTAAAATTGGAAATCATAGATCAATTATATAATTTATTACATATATTAAATATGAGTGGGTACAAACATAGATGTGATGGTTTAATGATTGAAGAAGCCACAAAAAACTAGGCATATGAGGATGCACAAAGTGATGAAAGAGATGAATAGAAAAATGAGGGTGGTTGAGCTAACCCAAGATATGTCATGTATCCAAGTACTACCTACATAGTCCAAATAGACATAAAACCAATTTAGTTCACCTATAAGTGGGAGAAAATGGAATGAGGAATGAATAATAGAAGAAAAATGTACCACTATTCAATTAGACTCATAGTGTATGTGAAGAGATGCACGTCTTGCATAGAGTCAGGTAAGGTATATTGCATTGAGATATGATATTTGGATCCACATTAACTTTTGGACTTGGAATCCAAATCACTTTGTGTTTTCTTTAGTAAAATTTAATTATTAATTATAAGTATGAATAACCTATAATGACATTGTATTTCGATTGCGATGAGTGATTTCAAATGTGAATATTTATAACTAAGGATAATGATAAAAATAACCAATACTAGAATTATAACTATTTATATGTAAACAAAAATAAATAAAAAATATATAAAAATAATACATAAATGTAACCTAACTTAAAATAAAGATATGAACAACCAAGACTTAAGTAGGAACAAGAATGTATAAAAGCAAAGTAAGAACAACTCAATAACCAACATGAAAGAAAGATATGAATAATCAAGATTCATGTGTACTATCAAGATGTAATTGGAAGATGAAATAAAAGAAAAATCCAAATAAAACTCTAATAAAATCAAGCCTAATTTAAAACTAGACTAAAAGTGGTTATAAAATGCATTTGAACTCAAAAGAACAAGACAACACAAGATGAAATAGTAACACAAAAAACTAAGAACAAATAAGAAGAAATTAAAAAGCAATAAAAATGAAAAAAAATATTAATAAAATAAAAGGAGAGACAAGAAATCACAACAAAACAACAATAAAAATCAAGCAAACACACACAAAGAAGAGTTAGTCACAATATTAGTGCAAACAAAAACATTAATTCATGTACATGTAGTAAAGGTGTTACCTTTTATGACAACATAATAAGAAAAAAGGACACAAATTTCCCTCCAAGTGACAGGTAAATAACAAGACAATAAAATTAGGAGGGGAGGAGAAAAGGAAGTAGTGGCCAAGCTAACTCTAGATGCACGAGGCAAGTGGATGTTGCCTACATAGTCCTATGGACAGGAGATCCAACATGAACTTTAGGACAAATTTAGTTCTCTTTGGAATGGGATAGAAGAAAAGTGATGATAAGAAAATGTGATTAAAGTTGTAGAGGAAATAAAGAAAATGGGCTCACAAAATGGCAAGAGCATGGGATCAGAATAAACAAAAGCATAAGATAATGTTTTTGTCTATTTTTGTTTGTTTTTGCTAATCATTTTATAATGTTTTTGTATTCTTAGGCTAAGCAATAAAAATGAACTATTCATAAAGGTTTCAAGGAACTACCTAACTGAAGAGATGTAATTCTAGAGGTAAGAGTTTAAATAATAGCTAAATCATTCATAATGGGGATTATGGATATAAAAAATGATGCAAAGAACCAAATAATCAAGGAGATGCACATCCAAGAGTAGAAATTCCAATAACAACTAAAGTTAGTTACAAGGGCCCAAGCTCATAAATTAGTGAGAGAGAGATCCTACTAAGGCAACAATGCCTACCAAATAGTAGCAAAATAACTATAGAATAGTATGCAGTGTGAGATAAATCTAAAGAACCATTCAGGAGGAAAAAACCATGAGCTAATGTATCCATGTTCACTTGTCTATAAGAAGAAGATACAAAATACTATGTAGGTTGAACTACTTTTTAAAACTAGTGATGAATGTGTCTAGAATGCCTATGAATAATAATCAGGATCATAATTGGTCAAGGTAGAGAACTATCTTGGTTACAACAGTCTAGGGTATGAAAAGAATATGGCTCTTAGTAGAATAGTATAAAATAAAATAGGATAAAATGAATAGGGTCCAAGATAGGATGGTCCAAGATATAATAATTGGATAAAATGACTTTAACAAAAGTTTCCTCTAAATAATGTGTCATGAAGACAATGGTTCAAAATCTGTCAAGCATAAAACCACTTAAGATATACAATTTTCATGGGCTCTACAAGTTCTTCATGATCTAGAATAGCCAATTGGTATGCCCCCGATCCATAATTTATTATGATCACATATGGGCCTAGCCATTTAGCTTGGAACTTACCCTTCTTGCATTTAGAATTTGTGTTCTTTTGATTTTATTTCAAGATTAAATCACCAATTTTAAACTCTTGAGGGATAATGTGTTTGTTTTAGCTTCTACACAATCTATTATGATAGTCTTAAAAGTTGTCTAGGGCATCTAATCACTTTCCATCAAGAATTTATAACTCTTACAAATAGAAGACTCTATAATCTTAATCATCTTCAATATTATCTAAAGATATTCACAATGAAGGTAGCTCAATATCAATCAAGATAATAGATTCTATTTCATATACAATGGAGTATGGAGTGGATCTTATGGGGGTTTAATGACTAGTATGATAACCCTAAAGAGTAGGAAAATTTTTCAATTGCCAATTATGGCCAACATCATTAACAATCTTCTTTAGTATGGAAACAATGGTTCTATTTGAAGCATCAACTTATCCATTGCCTTGCAGGTTATATGGTGTGGGTTTCTTGTGCTTGATTTTGAATTTTACACAAAGCTCTTTAACATCTCTATCTATAAATGATCTTCCATTATTGGATATAATTCAAGATAGGATACCATATTGGTAGATGATGTGATAGTGAATAAACTTGGAAATCTACTTACTGGTGACATAAGTCAGAGGAATGGCCTCAATCCACTTAGTAAAATACTCAATAGTGAGAATATGTTTATGGCCATAAAAATATGTGGGATCTATTTTCCTGATGTGATTAAGGCCCCATGTAGAAAATGGCCATGGTGTAGTGATTAGCTATAATGGAAATGAAAGTGCATGTATCAAATTAACATGTTATTGGTAAGCAACACACTTCCTTACATAATTACAAGAATCTATCTCCATTTTGATCCAATAGTAACTTATTTTGAGGATATTTTTAGCTAAGATTACACCATTGGTATTGGCCCCACACATTCCTTCATGAACCTCCTTAAATGTTAATGTGGATTCTCTTAAAGATAAATAATGAAGTAACATTGCATCATAGCCTTTATGATAAAGCATGTTTCCAAGGAGGGCATAATGGGATATGAAATGAAGGAAAAGTTTATGATGGTTATTCGAAAGGTCAAGTGGAAAAATTTGGTCATGAAAATAATTATAAATATCTTGAAACCAAGGTAGTTCAGGTGGGGGATTGGGACCAACAATGGTGCATACCCTTTCTGAATCTATCAAGACATGTGTAGGCTATAAAATATTTTTTAATGAGAAACTAATACTCTTTAGTACTATCAATAGTCTATATCATGGACCCAATTATTTCTAATGCATTGATTGATCTATTATTGGCCTGTGGTACTTTTTCAAACTATAGGGATTCAAAATGAGTCTTGGTATTATCCATAATATGATTGTAAGGCACAAGCTTATCATCTCTAGTCTGATACTATTTTGTGGTTTGATTAATAATCAATTAGGAATCCCCATAGACCATTAAGTTTTCGATATCCCACTATACTAAAAGGTAAAGTCCTATAATAAGTGCTTCATATTTGGCCATATTGTTGGTACAATTAAAATTGATATGAAATGCTTTGGGAATCATATCCCCTTATGGTGTATCAACAAAATGCTAACTCTTGATCCATGAGAAGTGAAGGAACCAACAAAGTATAGTTTCCATTGTTCAAGGTTATTAAATACTTCTATTATTATCATAATATAATCATCTAGAAAATCAAATCAAAGTGGTTAAGTGTCTATAATAGGGACCTCTACAAGTTGGTTAGTAATAACTTGCCCCTTAATAGATTTATAATTCTAATACTCAACATAAAATTCACATAAGAACATGACCCATTTGGCTATAGGGCATGTAGGAGTTGTTTTGGATAATAAATACTTGAAGGGTTCCACTTTAGTAATAACATTGGTTTTTTTATTCAACATATAATGTTGTAGCTTTTGGGAGGTGAACACCATAGCTAAACATGCCTTTTCAATAATTGTATAATTATGCTCATAAGCCACCAGTGTGTGTCTTAAATAATAAATTGCATGTTCCTTGCCTTGATCATCATGTTGGGTGAAAAGTTCCCCCATTGCATGTTTGATTTTTTAAATGTAAAGAAGTAATGATTTTCCAAGTGTTTTCATTCTCAAAACTAGTAGGTTGGTAAAATATGTTATGAGCTTTTAAAATGTTTATTAACACTCATGATCCTATTAAAACATTACCGCTTTATTCAAGAGATGTGTATAAGGGTGGCACTTATCTACTAGTTATAAAATAAACTTGAGAATAGATTGGATCTTTCCTTAAAGGCTATGAAGCTATGTGAGATTGGAAGGTAGAGGCATTTAAGCAATGGACTCAACCTTAGTAGGGTCTACTTTGATCCTTCTTTATGATACAATAAAACCTAGAAATTTTATTGAAGTGATTCCAAAGACACACCTCTTTGGATTCAAATATACCTTATACTCACGAAGATTCTTAAACATCCTCTATAAAACATCAAGATGCCTAGCATGTGTTATTGATTTAGCTAGGATATCAACAACATAGTCTTCAACAAAATCATGCATCATGTCATGAAAGATGACTGTAATAGCACACTAATAAGTGAATCTATCATTATTTAATCCAAATTTCATGACTTAATAATAGAACATTCCCCATGGTGTGGTGAACACAATTTTGTGTTGGCTTTCTTAAGCTATCTTGATATGATTGTTTCTATAAAATACATCTAGTAGTAGAGTCAAAAATCATGTCAATATTAGGTAGAGTAAAATCATCTTTGGTTCATGCCTTATTGATATCTCTAAAATTAGTACAAGGGCATATACCTTGTATATTTTTATTGACTATAACTATGTTTGATATCTATTCAGATTAGTCTAGTGGTTTAATGAAGCTTGATCCTAATAATTTATCTACTTCTAGTTTTACCAGAAGAATGATGTGTGGAGGCATCTTTCTCAATTTATTTTTGACTATATTGGCATATGGATGGACAATAAGATGATGCACAATCGAGTTAGGGTCTAACCCTGGCATGTCAAAATACACCCATGCAAAAATGTCAATAAAATATCTTAAAATGGAGATAATGTGATCTCTATCCTCATCAGTGAGAGAAGCTCTAAGATTAACAATTTTTTTATCATCATATGTTCCCAAGTTTACTTTAGTAGTGTTTTATACAAGGAGTGTAAAACCATCTTCTAGAATAGTAGGCAACATTTAATCTTGATCTTTTGTTTCTTCTACAATTTTTGGTTGTTCTTCCCAAAGCTTTGGATAATGTGAAGAATATGAATTTTTTGATTTAGGTAATGACCAACTAATAAATATCTCAAGACATTCAAGAATAATATTCTCAAAGATTTTGTGTTCTAACATTATGATGGTACTAGATATGGATCTAAGACTTAATATACCTTATTTGTCCCTTAGAGATGAATAAGCTTACCCATCCAAGAGTGCTTTAAATAGGTTTTCACTCAAGTGATTATCTTTTTATTTACTATTTCCTTGACCCACAAGTGCCTCAAAGAGGTTTCCACACAAAGATCTCAATGTTTTATCTTTTTCATGACCAACAAAGTTTTCCTTATCTCCAAAGTAGGCAAAATGATCAAAAGAGATGTCAAATCCTTGCTTATGATCATCAATTGGTAATATATATCTAAGTCCCATGTATTATGCAATATATTCTTCATTTTGGAATTCATCAAGGCACATGACAAAAAAATTTCATCCCAATCAATGATCTTGGGATGAAAAAAGAAAAGGGAACAATGGGGTGTTATGGTCATAATGGCTTTTTAATCAAATAAGTCCATGTCAATAAGCTCAACATAAATACTATAATGGGATGGTACATCACTATCGAGAGTCTCATCATTAGTTGATTTGAAATAATTACTACCAAAATTCATGAGGTCACCCCTAGGTGGTATAAATTTGAGACATTGGCTCATGTTACATTTACCAACTAATAAAGGTTACAAGATTTGTTGCTCTCATGGCCTACATACCTTTCTTGTATAATCAAAATTATCTACAATCTAATTAAGGATAGGATATTTTATATCTTGAAAATAATCAGTAATGTCATTAAAATATAACTAATATTGTTTAATGAAATCTTCTTGATCTTGATTTGGTGAAGTATCAAGTACAAATACTATTTGTGGTTTCTATGTATCTTTCTTATTTTTCCAAATCATGTGGGTCTATAAGGGATTTTGGAAGGTCTAGTCTTACCAAAAGATTTGAGAGACTTGGGAAACTTAGTAATATGGAAGGCATATTTAAGATGGTATGTGGAAATGCCTGTCTTTTATAATAACTTATTTTGTAAGATTTGTGGGAAATAGATCAGCCAAAGTGGAATCAATGTCACTAGGGTTGATATAATTGGATTTGGATAGATATGAAACTACTTCCTTGTTCTTATTTTCAACAAATTTAGAACCATGAAAATAGTTATATCTACAAAATTAAGCCTCTACATGTTTTCAATACAAGTATGGTTGTAGATCAATAGGAATGGTGACTTCAATCCCATCATGGGGAAACTTGAGACACTAATGCAAGGTGGATGGGATATCCTACACTTCATGGATCCAAGGATGAGCAAGAAGTATGTTATAAGGTAACTCAATATCCATAATATGTAACAAAGTATGATGGGAAATAGACCCAACAATGATTGGAAAATAAATAGTATTAAAAGACCCCCTTTTATCATTATCATATGTCTTGATTTTAATTGTCTTTCATTTAATGTTCTTCACAGTATAACCTAGTCACTATACAAGCTTAAGGGACACTATGTTCATCCCAAAATCATTATCTATAAGAACCTGATTAACTTTATGATTTTCAATGATGACCTTAATATACATTGGGTCTTTATGGCTAGGACCAAGGGTGGACATGTCTTTTTGATCAAATTTAACTTATGGGAATGAAGACAAATTCCCTATAGGTTATTGGAATTATTTAAGGTTAATGTCTTAAGTAATAGTGGATTGATGAATAAGGTCATTCATAATAGTTATGTGAACTTCAGATGTATGAAAAAGATCTAAATTAGAAATTTACACAAAGGTTTTACTTAGTTGGTATAATATACTATAAGTTTTTTCAAAAATAGCATGAGGAGGTTTATTTTTGGTTGGCATAATGTTAAAATTTGGATCTAAAGGCATAATGTTCATGTTGGATTCAATGGTAGAAGAGGGAAAATGAACCTAAAGGGTAACTCATGATCATCTAGTTATGATTGCACAATCTAGAGGTGGTAAGGAGCCATTATAATTAGAAGATGAAGGCAAAGGGCCTTGGAGGGTGACTCATGGGTGTATATTTTCATTGGTGCAATTTTGAGTTGGCAAGGAGCCATTATAATTAAAAGGGGGTCTAAAAATGGTAACCTATGGAAATTAAGGCACAATAGAATTACTTGTACTTGACACAACATTAATTCAAGGAGAGGATGTTAACCATATAATAATGGGTTTAGTAATTTGATAAGGATGGGATGGTTCATGAGTTTTAATAGTGACAGTGGCAATATGGTTTGAAGAAATATTCCCCACAGTATTATTGTAGTCATAAGGCATGTTATTGTAACCTAGATTATTTGCATGGGTATTATGATCTTGATTATGATCATGTTAATTATGGTTATGACCTTGGGATTTTTATCCTTAATTTTAATTGTTTCTTCCATGTTTTTTATTATGCCTAGGAAATAGATCTTTGTCGATTCCCATACCCTGATTAGTATTTTGCAAGGTATGTTTGATCTTGGCTTTGCCTATTTCAATCAAATATTCAATGATATGTAATAATTAAATACATATATAAGTACCATGACCAATAAAAGAATGGAATTTTCAAAACTTATCTACCCAATACCAATTGTGTTTGGGTTGATATTTAGGAAATGGACTTGGTATAGGCCACATAATTAAATTGGCTAATATAAACTTTTGGAACATGGCCTCTAGAGGCTCTCCTAGTTTAATAAATAATTTGTATTTATTATTGAATACCTTTCATGGAGGGACTCTTTGTAAATTGGTTGGTGTATTAGGTGGAAGTAATTACACATTTGGATCCAGTAGAGCCTACACCATTTGTATATGTCTTGATTTAGTTACTCCATTTCCTAACATTATCTTGTTCTTATTAAATCCCTTGGTTTTATCTATTATAATAGTTTGGATAAGTGATTGGGTTTGATTTGATGTTTGACCCTATGAATAAATATTATCAAGGCCTTTAACGATAAGTGTCTTCTTAATCTACACACCCTTGTCTATAATTTCTTCAAATTTGTTTATATGAGTCATAGATTATGCACCACCTTAGGGTGTAGATTTTATGAAAAAATATCATCCAAATATTTGTCTAGAAAATTATGTTTAAAGAATCCAAACAATTCTCTCCACTACTATAGATATGTTGTGAAGGTTTCTCTATCTTTCTAATTGGCTTTGCATAAGTAAACTACAATCAAAGCATGTTCAATATTATAAGAGAAGTGGTTAAAAAAAAATTTAGGTATATTGTTCCAATCTACCATCAATCCCTTGGGTAAATTAAGGATCCAGTCTAAATCTTGTCCTACTAAACTTCATGGAAATAAGTGAAGTAAATAGATGCTTCTATAATCTACCTCTTTGGATAATGTAAAAATGCCTAAATATATTTGAGGCTCACCCTTTCCTTTTTATTTTTTGAATTTGGGTGCCTTAAAATGAGTAAAAAAGTAGACTTAGAGAATACTCAAATCAAATGGATATGGACATATCTCATCAAATTTGTATTTCTTTAGTTGGTTTCCCATCTCTAATATCAATACAATTTCCTTAATTGAATTCCACTCTTGCATGTTTGGCGCATTGATAGGTGGAATATAATTATGTTAGGGTGGTATATTCCATTATTACATTGATTTCTTAGGGATATACACCCTATTATTTATAACTTCATTTTGATTTACTCTTTGAGTTGAGTAAGCAATCCATTGATTCTTTAGTTGATAAACATTCCCTAAAATATGACTCCTTGAACTATAAGTGTTTTTTTTATTTTGGGGAGTCCATGGTTGATTCACCAAAGTATGAATTAGCTAAAAAAAGCTTGAAAAGTGTTTTAAACAATTTAATCAATATGTATTTCATTTTTCATTCCTTGATTCTATGAAGGGATAAGATGCTCTTTATGATTGAAAAATGCATGTTCCATGTCTATAAAAGCATGTTGTGGAAACTCATGAGGCTTGGTTTATTCAATTGAGACACCATGATCCATCATAAATGTGTTCTCAACTAAAGTATGTTATGTTGGTTCTACTACATTCCATTATTCCTTGCAATCATCATTGTGTATTGAAGTGACAACTAAAGAGTTAGGTAAGTTTGTGATAATTTGGTCTATATATCATTGACTTATCTTCTTGATCTTGTTGTCAAGATATTGATAATTAGGTGTTAAATCTATTATAACTTAATTTCCTTTGATATAATAATCCATGTTTTATTTTACAATATGATAAAGATATTATTCTCACTATTTTTCTTATATTTTGACCAAAGTATGCAATTATTTCATAAAAAAGTTTGATGGCAATCTAACACCTGATTTAATCAACCTTAGGAATGCTTCATCTTTATCTTCTTGGGGATGATGTTCAAAATATTATTATTCATATTTTATATTCATGAGAATGTCTTCACACACCATGGGATTATCTTGTCCATCATAAAAATGTTTCTCCTCATAGCCAGGGTCATAACACACCCCAATATGATTATACCTTTATGTCTTGTCTAAAAGATTGTTCTCTACATTTTCTAAGATTTGAAATGGGTTTGTCAAAATTAAAAGGTCTATTTTTTATTTATTCAAATAAGTGATAAGGTAAAAATAGACTATAATGAAAGAAGTGGTGTAGTACCACATAATAAGAAGAAATGGTAATGAAATTACTCAACTTTAAAGGGTTAAAATAATCAAATTAGAAGATGGTACAATAAATATGAAACCTAAAGTGAAATAATCACAATAAACTTAGGTTAAAGATATGTCAATACCATAAAATATAGATACAACTTTGATGAGTTATGACTAGAAAATTTTAAGAGAGTATTTTTGATATGGAAGGTAACAATGCAAGCTAAGAATCTCAAGACATGAAAACACACCAGAACTCCTAAGTATAAAACTAAAACCAAACAAGTAACACAATGCCACCACATGGTAATAGGAAGTATACTTATTTTAAAAATTAGAGTGTGAGTGAATGAAAGATAACCTAAGTTCATAATGATAAAAAAGGATGATGAGTCTATAGAACAACTTTGAACCCAAATGGGAAATCATACCCAAGTTAACTCAAACCAAGTATAAATGGAAAATTGATTAACACCTTGGCTTATAATTTAAAAAGGTGAGATTATAAATTTGAATTAAAAATGAAAGACATGAAGATTTATGAAAAATGGTCTAGACTCAAATGGATAGTATAAGAATGTTGTTTAGACAAACACAAGCACAATGTTTCAAATGATTATTTGAAAAAGGTAAACGGTGATTTTAATTTAGTTACTATAACACCTCATTAAAATAAAATGGTGTATACAAAATATATTTTTTTGACGTGTTCTGGTTTTCAAACAAGTGTTAGACTCAATAATACCAAAGAAGTAAAAGATAAAAATACAAAATATAACTAATTATAATGACCAAAGTCCTAAAACTAATAAGGTTACATTGTACCATTGAATTTCATCTATATACATACTCTTTGGAACATTTTAAGTGTTAGCCCAAAAATAAAAGAGCATGAATAAGTAGGGTTTTTAAACCCTCATTCTCCCAAGACATTGTACAATGACATGGAACTTCAGCACTACTCGCCTTGCATCAATAGTATGTCCACGGCAAGTAGGGTTGTTCTAAAACTAAATTTTCATACGTCTAAATGGTACCAAGTGTGGCTAACACTAGAGATAACTCAAATAAATGAGATCCATGTCAATTGACCTTTTATGAAAATGTCTTATTCTTTTCACAACCACTACATCCATCACTTGCTAAGTGTAGTGTGATGTCCAAATTACCCTTATGATTTGAGCTAGGGTATGACTAATGGAGTTTGCTTAACCACTTAAGAAAACATCTTAGTGGGTCACCCTTAATTTTTATAACCCACTATTAAATGGGGTTGAAATGATGTTGGGAGATGAATTCCCAAGTGAATACTTCCCTAAAGAACTCATGATGAGGTGATGAAATCCTTCTCACATGACAAGTTGCATAAAATAATGTCAAATTGAAAAGACTTTAAGGTCTAATTTAGATCACCCAAACCATATGTATTTGAGGAGATCCTTAATGACATTATTTTCATGTATTTTGACTAGGCACAAATGCAAAGAAAGAGCACTTTTGGTCACCTGATTTCCCTAAAGGGGACATGAGAGAGAATACACACATCATTTTATGAAAAACAAAAAAGTATAAAATATCTAGCATAAGACAAATAATTGTTAATGTTTATTATAATACACCAAAATGAAGTGTTTTGTGAAATTTGGCTCCTTGGCCTTAGTTAAAAACTTGTAAAAACCTTGAAAAAATAATTAAGTGTAAAACCTCTAAATTCCTTTTAAGCACCAAATGAAAGTATTCAAGACCTAACCATTTTAAAATTTGTTACTTTTTTAATCTCATGTCCTATAATTTTTAGAGGATTTATGCCTACCTTGAAGCATAAATATAAATGAGAAAACAATATTTGAAAACTTGCTCTCGGGTTCTTTTATTTTTTTGACATAGAAACCAATGTTGGTCTATACAAAGACTGATATTAGTTTAAAAAAGATTTGTGCTACTTGGTTCATAGAGAATCAACACTAGTCAACTAGGAATCAATGTTAGTTGCCTATAAAAATGTAGGAAAAACATGATTTTCACAAAAAAAAAGTTGGTTAGAAAAATAAGCATAAAAATAAAATAAGTCTCTAGTTTATGAAAGAAAATATCTAGATAGATACTTTACAAGTTTCTAAAACCTAGAATATCAACTATAATTTTCAATAAAAACCTATAAATCTACCTTCCATCATGTTTTATCCTTTACATGAGGACCGATGTCAGTTAGGATAAGATCGATGTTAGTCACTGTGTAAATTGTGTGTATTTAAAAAGAACAAAAACACTTTAAAAATAAAGATAAAACTTGATTTTTAGATATTTTTAAGCATTCTTTAGAAAATAAAAAGTTCCAAATTAGTCTCCTTTCTTCTATGGGATGTGTGGTCACATTGGGCATGCAAATATGTAGAGATGGAATCCAAAGTGAGTTAAATCATGAATTTGTAATGAAAACTCAAAATAAGCATAAATAACATAACTCAAAAAGCCAACTCCTTAATGGGGTTTTGCAAATGAAAACTAAAAGTTATTGAAAGAAGGAATACAACACCAAACATTCTCAATAGCTTCCCTCCTCCAAATGCAAATCAAAACATGATTTTACCCTTGATTTTATGATCCATATATTTGTCAATGACTAAAGGCTTGATCCTCCATAATATTTCAATGTACCAATGAACTAGGATCATGACATTTATCAAAAATATGGCACTAGATGAATCTATGCTATTTCAAATTAAGCATAATAACACCACAAGAAGAGCTTGTGAAGATAATTTTGCATAATAATTTTGCACAAAAGAAGATTGAAAATATGAGTGAGAACCCTTGTATTTATATATTTTTGGAAATGATTAGATTCATATATGACTATCCATCTTGAGATCAAGATGTGTGGCCATGAATCAATTAAATTTTAGCTGTTTAATCCATAAATTTGGAATAAAGGGGTATTAAAGAGGCATAAGAAGGATTAAACCAAATTTTTGTTCTATTTATGGGCTATGGATGCCACCCCATAGATGATGTCATATGATGATGTAGATATTATAAATGAATTTCTATTTAAGAAATCTTTAATAACTTCCATGGATTTTTCACTTAAGCTTTTGATTTGTATTAATTAGCTTAAGAGAGGTTAATTGTATTAATTTATAATTCTTTGGAAATTAATTTCTCACTTAATCAAGATAGTTGAAATGTCAATTTATTGGATGTAATTTGACTGGAGTACAATTAGAAGGTTTTAGTTGTGTATGGACCAATACCCCATTTAGGACATTGTTGACATGAATTAATACATGCATGTGTCGTGTGCTTCTGAATTAGAAAAATTTAGTGGTCAAGAGCGTCAAATTACATTTTCATCATTTTGACTCAAAATGATTTAAAAAAAGATAATTAAATAAAAGTCATTTCTACATTCGGGGATACATTAGCCTAAATTAGTACTTGTATATGACAAACTTGAACCATTTAACATGCTTTAATGATTATGGCCCAAATTATGCATTGTCACTAAATTTTGAGTAAGATTAGTAATTTCAACACAATGGTATTAGGAATTGGATGTCAATAGATATCCCCTCATGGAATAATTACTCCTATCCATCATCTAGGTCAATGTAATGTAACATGGTCCATCCCATTCAAAATGATGATTTAGATAATCATAAATTAAATGGTCCTATTTCAAAAATCCCTTACTTTACCATCAGAGTAATTGATAGATGTTGGGTGAATATTTTTTTACCAAAAAAATTGTTATTTCATCCATAGTGTGATGAGATAAAATATCTCCTTAAGACAATGGGAGGCTCCCTTTTATTGTTAACTAACACAACACTTAATTATTTACACTTATTTACAATAAATTTATCATAGTGGGTGTTGTCATATCATCCAATTATTTTTAAGAATTGATGTTCAGTCACAAACTTACTTCCATTCTTTATGATATACTTTTAAAATATAAGATCACTTAATAAACCCAAAATATAATCGATATTCAGATTTCTTAGCCAAAAGATTAACAAGAATAATACTATTAGAGTAAACTTAAAAGATAGAATAAAGTGTGACCCAAAGTCTTCACCTTATTTCTAAAAAAGATTAAAAGTGTCAAATAAGAATAACTGACAGCCCAAATTCTCCACAATAATTCACTTTCCATGTGAACATAAAACTAGTAACTAAAAAGTAGTTCAAAGACTCCAAAAGTAGCTTCCTATCACCTTCCATTTTATAGAAATTTCACACCACAATTCACTCAAAGAAGAATAAAATGAAATTTAAAAGACAAAATAACATTCCAAAGTACTTACGACCAGACTAATTCTTGTGATCCCCTCAATCATTGCTGAGCAGCAAAATGGATTCATTCCTGGCAGACAAATCCTCAACTCAGTTATAACGGTGCATGAGAATATTCATTCACTTCTCAAATCCAACACTGAGGGGTTCTTGATGAAAGTGGATATAGCTAAAGCATACGACAGGGTGGACTGGCTTTTCCTTTCTAAAAGTCTTATTGCCTTTGGATTTGAAAAAAGAGTGGTTGATATTATCAAACAGTTGATATCAACAACTTCTATAGCTGTGTTGGTAAATGGGACCTCGTCTCATTTTTTCAAACCGTCTAGGAGATTAAGACAAGGGGATCCTATATCCCCTATTCTGTTTATTATCATGGCAAATAGTATGGGTTGCTACCTTGGGGACTTGGTTCAAAGAAGTCAGTACAAAGGTCTGAGACCCTCTTCGCATCATTTAATTTGTTCCCATGGTCAATTTGTGGATGATACTATTTTCATGGGTCAGTCTAAAGTTATTGAAGCAAGAACTCTTAAGGAAGCCATTAATCTGTACACCTCTGCTTCTGGACAACTGATAAACTGGAATAAAAGTGCAGTTTTCTTTACTAATACCCCTGTTTATAGACAGAACAAAATCGCTAGAATTCTTGATTGTTCTATAGGCTCTTTTCCTTCCATATACCTTGGTCTCCCTTTTGGATTAAAAGCCCCTAAAGCTTTTTGGGAGGGTCTTATCAATAAATTCAGCAAGAAGTTAGCGGGATGGAAAGGTTATCTTCTTAGTCAAGGAGGAAAGTTAACTCTCCTCAAAGCAAGTCTTCAAAGTATACCTACGTATGCGTTGAGTCTCTTCAAAATCCCCTCCAAATTTGCTGAGGCAATAGAAAAAATCCAAAGAAACTTTCTTTGGTCTGGGTCTGAAGAGAAAAGGAGAATGCCTCTTATTGCATGGGATAACATCTACAAACCGATTAAGGATGGTGGACTAGGTATAAGGAAAATAAGAAGTATGAACACTGCCCTTTTAGCTAAATAGGGATGGAGGGTCTTTCAGGAAAATAATGAATGGAGTAAAATATGGATGCATAAGTATTTATTTAAGGCACAGTCACTCCATGATTTCTTTACCACTCCAGATATTTCTCACCCATCTGCTATTTGGGGGGCAGTCCAGGGAACAAAACATGTTCTTGAAGAAGGAAGTGCATGGAAAGTTGGTAATGGTAAAGAGGTGAAATTTTGGGAAGATATTTGGGTAAGAGGTAAACCTTTACAGGAAGAAATCCAAGATAAAGATGTTATAGAAAGATCTAAACAAAGAGTGGGCACTATGGTTAATCAATATTGGCAGAACAACACTTGGGTAAACCTCATTGACTTTGATCAAGATCTCAAGGATATCCAATTATCCCTAAATGCTATATCCCTAAATTCTAACCAGGAAGATAAAATTGTTTGGTATTAGGAGCCAAGTGGATAGTTTAAAGTCTCTTCCCTCTTCATCTCTAAGGATAATGGCAGAAAACCGATTTGGACAAGAGCCTGGATCAAGGGACTCATTCCTAAAATCAAGTTCTTTTTCTGGACCCTCCTCTAAAACAAAATTTTGACTCTGGATAATTTTCAAAAATGTGGAATCAATATTGTTAACAGATGTATTCTGTGTAAGAAAGACCTTGAAGATAGAGATCATCTGTTTGTGAATTGTGCCTTCACTCAGCTTGTTTGGAAGGAGGTTCTCAATCTGTGGGGTATTACTTGGGTTCATCAAAAAAATGTTGAACTTTCTCTCAAAATCTGGTATTGCCCTTCAAAGAATCCTGAAGTTCTCTTCTTATGGAAAATTACTCTTCCCCATATCTGGTGGGGTATATGGAAGGAAAATTTTACTTCTCAAAAAAATATAAGCTCTAATCTAAATGTGGATAATCCCCTGAGGAAGGACATTACTTTCGGTAAACATGATAATCCCAGATCAGGTGTGACTTGGATTAGTCCACCTCAAGAATGGATTAAAGGTAATTTTGATGGTGCAGCAAAAGGGAACCCAGGTAATGCTGGTTGTGGTGGTGTCCTGAGAAACCATGTGGGAATGGTTATTAATGCTATTGCAATCCCCATTGGTATATCTAATTGCCATATAGCTGAAGCAACAGCTGCTCTACAGACCCTTAAATTAGCAGTGGAATCAGGATATTCAAAATTGTGGCTTGAAGGGGACTCTTTTAATGTTATTAATATCCTTAATAATAATAATTCAGTGTCTTGGACCATAGAGGATAAGGTAAAGGAGATGAAAACCCTTATGAAGAAATTTAAAGAAATAAAAATCACCCATACCTACCGTGAGGCCAATGGTGTTGCAGATTGTCTTGCAAATTGTGATGTCCTAGAGGGGCATAAAGTGAGGTGGGATGAAACCTTAGAAAGGAACGTGGATTTAAAGGCGATCATTCATCTTGATGCCACACATGCGAATGAAGGAAGGATTGGTGTGTATCAAAATCTTAATGAGTAGAAGGAGTGGCAGCATGGGGAAAGAAACCCAATTGCCAAAAAGCAAGGCCCTCAAGAGGGAGAAGTGGATTCTGAAAAGCCATAAACAAACTTGACGTCCTAATCAATTTGACAGTAGCAGGATCTAGGGTAATATCCACAGTAAACGGGACTCGAAGAAAATGAGTATGGTGCGGGAAAGGAAGGGAGAACCTCATAAATAGGAGCCCAAGAGCTGTGCAGATTGGAAAGAGAAACACCAAGTCTAGAGAATTTTGTAGAAAGCAAATGTCATGAGTTATATGGAAAGGCTTCATGGCTCTAAACCGCACATCACGACGGCCTTCTTCAAAAACTGGTCTGACGACAGGGTCACCCTGCATGGTGTAACTGTTAATTTAACTGAGGAGTTTCTTGCTGAGGTTACAGGGTTGTCAATGGAAGGAATCAAATTTTCAAAGCAAACCAGCATATCAAATGAAGCATTCTGCAAATTCCCCAAAATGGATGAAGAAGAGCAAAAATTGGTAAAAAATGGGGATTTTTATGAGCTGGATCAGATAAAAGGGATTTGGAGGGACGTCCTAAGCTGTATTAGGGAATACTTCATTCTGGATGGTAGAAGTAAATGAGTGCATAAATTCCATTTCATTTTCCTCAACCACTTCAGGCATAAGGTAAGCTTATCTTTTCCTTCCTACCTTCGCTACTCCTTGATTCAAAGCCTTTATGCTCATAAGAAGAAAGAGTTGCGCCCTATTCTTCACGAAGGCCTTATCCTGCTCATTGAAGGCTTTTGCAAGAACAAGGCACTGGTAAAGTATCCCAAACAGGGGAAAAACAAGTTGACAGGGAATAAAAAGGATGAAAATGAAAGCCGAAGAGATAATATTAAGACCCCTATACTTAATAAATAGAATGCAGTAGGAGAAAGGGGTCGGGAGAGAGTAGGAGAATCCGTGGAGGAAAAACCGGAGGAAGAAGAGGGAACAGAGAGCTGGGAAACCAATTCTAGTAATGATGAAGAAGGATCTGAGGATTTGGAAAAAGACAAAGTAAATACTGAGGAGGACTCTGTTACCAGAACAGAAGAGAAGGAGGAAAACCAGAAAGATGAGGAGGATGACACGGTCCAGGAAGATTCTAGAGAGGACCCAATGCCAAAGAATGAAAAGGAAATCCCAGTCCAGGAAAATATTCAAAACATGGAGATGGAAATTGAAGAAGGTTTCAATGAGTGGGAACTAAAGAGCCAAGAAGACTTCTTTGAAGAAGCTAGAAATAGCCCAAACAAAAAGTCTGAGGACTGGAAAGGGAAGAAATAGAATGAGGAAATACATACTCCTTTGATTTGGGTTAACAGTAAAGCTGAGTCTTCTTCCCAATTAGACTCCTGGTTGTGTAGGGAGATCATTGATCTCAACAAAAAAATTGAAACTTTGGATGAATCTCTGAAAGCTACCTGGAACAAAGTAAATGACATGGAAATTCAGTTAAGCGAGATCCCTGTGAAGCTTAAAGTTTATGAAAACAACCTCCGGGAGCTTATAAAGGATAACAGAAAGAAAATGGATGAAGTAACATCCAGCATTTGTGCAGCTGCTATCAATATTGGAAAACATGCCAATGAGGAGATGAAAGTACTAGAGGGCCCCTGCAAGAGGACAAGGCAAAGTTCCAGAAAGAAAGACACACAAAAAGGAGCTCTGCTGGAGGCTTCCACCCAAGAAACTACTTTGAAAGAAGAAGAAGCCATGAACTTGATTCTAGAACTGGATGAATAATCTGGTCCTTTTAGTCGGTTAAGAATCTAGTACTGATCTTTGGTTTTATTTTGCAAGATTATGTTTGTTGTTCTACCAGACTTTTGTTTTTTGGGTTTTGATCGGCTGTATCTCTATGGTTTCTAGACCATTCTTGTTCTGTTTTTACTACCTCTCTGTAGTGTTTTTAAGGCATTGCCTGTGGGCTTAGACTGCTCTTTTTTATGCTCTTTGTTATAGGGTTTTGGGGCCCCTTCAAAACCTACTTTTTCCTCTAATCTAAAACATTCCCAATACACCACAAGTATATTTCAACATAAATTTTGAAAAGTCACTTAATTTTATTATATTGAATGAATTTTTGATTTATAATATAAACACAAAGTTTCAAAATTATTTCTCAATTTAGTAGCATTTCCACTCTATAACAATTAGTGATTATTTATACAAAGAGAATCCTCATATTTATAGAGAGGATATATTAGTATATATATGAAAAACATAAATGCATTGACTTATTCAATGATAAAGTCCTATTTGACTTAGGACTATGTACTTTTCCTACATATAAATTACACTGAACAAAATTACATATGAAAAGTTACAAATGTAAAATAAGTGTCCTTAGACACAAGAATATCTTCTTTTTTATTATTCTCTAAAAATTCCTCATATCTCTTCAATATAGCTTGGGCCTCACTATTATTTAGGCCAGATGTACTTTTGGAGATGACAAGTACCCTTGTGATTGAATATTATAAGTTAACTAGTAGATATTCACTTTTATCCATGATTATTTGTAATTTATTCAGAATAACCTAAAATTCAATCAATTTGTTGATGGAGTCTAGTGTGAAAGTACCTATTTCAATCTTTATTTGGAGCAAAGATGTAAATTATTAAATAATAGTATCCATAAGAAGAATTTATTGAGAATCATTTTTAACTTGACAGGGAAGCTCTCCAATTTTCTCTATAAGATTTAACATCCTATTGCACATATCTTTAGCTTCTTTAAGATCTTTAACTAGATTCTTAAGAACTTGTCTTTTATTCTTCATAGCTTCCCTATATTCAATGAAAATTTTCCTATTTGGAATGACAATCTGCTTAACCAAAAGCTCCAATTTGAATTTGCATAGTTGATTCCATGTATTAATATTATTTTCAATAAATTCCAAATTTTGAGTGAGTTTTTTAATTATTTACTAAATTTATATTTTCACTTCACTTAGGTCTTCAAAAATCTAATCATAGAATGCAATCATTAAGTACCCTATGTTGTTAATCTCTCAATCTAGGCATTGATCATCTGACCTTGAGATCCAATTTTCTCTACCTATTGAATGACTTTTTTAGTATTTTCATGCACAACAAGATCAATAAACTCAGAAGTTTGGGTGATTTTTAGTAAAGTAGATGTTAGTTATTCTACTTGTACTTTGAGTTGATCCTTCATCTTCTTATCCTTATCATATCTCTTGATTAAGGAGGCCACTGCTACTTGTAAATATTCTTTTGCACTTTCATGGGTTTGTTTCCCAAGATATATTCATCTTACTACATATTAAAACACTTGAATATCTTTAATGTTTCTATCTTTAGGAGGAACTACAACTTTGGCATACTTGTGCCTAGATTCAAATATCACCCTTGACATAGTTATGGCCTTCTTTTTTGTTTTGGGCTTTATTGGCACAAGCTAACCAAAATCAAAGTCTTTTAGTGCCACTGCCCACTTCTTCTTAGGTATTTGTGATACCAGCCAAGAAGGAAGAGGAGATGGATCTACTTGGGTAGAGGATGTCAAATCTTGAGATGCTTGCAGAGGGACAATGGATTGTGAAGTAAATGGAATGGAAGGTATTTTGGTGGAGTTATCTAGTAATGGGGTTAACACCAATGGGATTATAGTAATAATAGGTGGGTTTTGGGTTAGAGTAACCATCACTTTAGTTCCTATTGACATTTTGGACATTAGGGTGATAGGAACCTAAGTTGTTGTCTTAAAAAAAGGTATAAACATAAAAATTTTCATATCTTGTTGGGTGAAATACAAATTAGTTGTGGATACCAATGAATTTGAAGGACTAAGTAGATTTGAAAATGAATAAAAAACTTAGTCTAGTGTACCTTGTGAAGGAACTTAAGAAAATATGGCACTAGGAGGTGAAGGTGGAGGTGAAAGAACAACTTGGGAAGGAACATGATCAACTTGTACAGTGGTACTTATAATAGGAACTATGGAAATTGTTATTTTTAAAACTATGGATTGAGAAGTTTTTGTTAAAATAACCTCTAATTAAGTAGTCTTTATTTGTATAGTCTATTGAAGCACTGGCTGAGACACTTATGATGTTGATTGAGGTGGTGCCTCACTTGTGTTTGGGATTTCTTTTTTCATCACTTGAGAACTTTCCTTAACACTTGATTCTTTGTCTTTCCTCTTTCCTTTACTTAAAAATACAAATTTTTGCTTCTGTTTGGAAGTAGAGGGCTCCTCTTTGTTCTTGGTTCTTAAATCCTCTCACTTTTTAGCAGTCTCTTCATCATAATCTTCCTCAGAACTAGTTTTAAAATGTTTCAACATAATTAATTTAGATTCAAACCAAGCATTAGTTCTTGCAAGAATAGGTTGAAATCTATCTCTAATAGAAGTGGATTCTTTAATTGACCATTGGATGGGAGGGAGAGGTGATAAATCCACTTTAATTTTCTCAAATGAAGAATCCAATATATTCCCATCATCTATCAAATCCCTAAGAATATTTTCCAATTCTAAATTGACAATTTGATCAATAGTAAAGTGACTATAATCAAGTCTCCTTATATCTTCATCAGTTCTACATTCTACCCAAATATCTTCAATTTTGTGCATATGGGTGATATTACATTTGATCTTCTCCTTCATCATTATATAATCAAATTTTTCTCTACTCTTAAATTTATTAAGTCTAATCCACTACAGCTCAGTTTCCATAGTCTTAGCCTTTGGAGTAGGGTAAATTATGTACCAACCAATACTGATTAGAAATTTGAAACATTTTTTGTGAGCATCAAATTATTTTTTATGTATGTTCATCACTTGTCTACACATATCCATTAGTATTAGTTTATCACTTGGGTATTTGGGAAGCATGTAAGGTTTTTCATCAAATCCTCCTACCTTGATGTAGGTGAAAGTTTATAATTATAAGAAAATACATCCAACCTTATTGACCCATGTTGATGCCTGATTTGAAACTCTCTTCTTTTCAATTTCTTTCTCAAAAGTAAAAATGAATTTATAGAATAAAGTGTCATTAACTCTCTTATAATGATTGATTCTTTATTTTAAAGTTAGTTTTTGATAGTGATCATATACAAGACATTATTCCATTTAAACCCAAGAAAAACTTCATACTAGCTACAATATACACAAGATATGAATTCATGTAAAACTTGAGTGAATAAGCTACCTTAGAGAGCTAATTAAAAATAACATCATTGATTTATTTACCCCGAAATATCCTTTGATTATTTATTTTGATAACCAACATGTATTGATACATCCATTGTTAAAAAATGTTTGAAGTAGACAACCCTTTTAGTATGTTGAGGAGAGTAATCAAATCTCCTATCTCCTCTAGAAAGTCACTATGATACAAATACTTGGGCCATCTAGTAATGGTGGGTTGAGGAGTCTTGAGCCATTTTGAGCTCATATACTTCTTACACTTCTCAAGATCTCTATCATAGTATTCTTGAGATGATTCCATAGTTAAATCAAAATATTCTTCAATCTTAGAGAGGTGAATTTTTGAATCAAAGTACTCCTCATCAAGGTGAATGATAATCTTACCCTCTAAATCCTTAAACAATATACTTTCTTTATCAAAATTTTCTACCATGATCAAGATGAATTCAAAATCCTATGCTGATACAAGAAATGCAATATCCAAATGGATTTCACTATTAAGTACTAGTTACATATGAGGTGAAAAGGGTTCTCTTCCCAATCTTTATACAAACTCATCCATGTCCACATGACCAATCTCTATATCCCCAATTTGATCCACATTTGAATCAATTGTGGACAATAGGAACACACCCTGATAATTGTACTTCATTGTCTTCTTGTTTGGAGAAATGTCTAACATTGATCAGATAGTTACAAGTAAGAAAATTTGATTATCTAGAGATAATTTTTTATTCTTTTTTGGACAAATGTAGGATTGGAAAAAAATAGTTATTTTACACAAGGTATGGTGAAGGTTGTGTGGCTTGGATTATTTTGTTCAAACTAAACAAGAGTTTGGATGGTTGAGATGTAAGCCAGATAAAATTCTCCAACTTTCATAACTTGGTTTTTACTTTGGTAACTGTAGGTTGAATAAAATTCTCTAACTTGCATTCAACTCGACTATTTGTGCATGTCATATAATTTTCTCTGACTTGCACTTGATGGTGAATTTTGATGTACATTAGAGAATTTTCTCCAAACTACATAAATAAGAATGTGCACTCTGGATAAAATTATCTAATGTACACATTTAGGTAAAAAAGAAAAGTGTTAATCAAATAAATTTCTATAAAAAGCACATTGGTAGAAAAGGTAGAGGTGTATCTTGAATAAATTTATCCGCATTGCATGTGAAGAAGATAAAAATAGAAAAGGGAAAAGAACAAAAAAAACCCTAGGTGAAGAAATCAACCACAAATGAATAAAAAATAATACAAAATAAAGGAGAAAATAAAACCCTACATGTAATGCATACAAGTAAGACATAGTTTAAATGAAGATAATTAAAAAAATGGTGATAAGATATTTTTGACAATTTTGAAAATGGTGAGAAATGCAAATGCACTCAAAAATAGTGAGGAGGGTAAAAATAAATAGTAAAAAAGAAAAATTATGAGTCATTATTTATATTTATATATAGATATATAATGTGTTAATTAATGCCCACTAATTACCATGGGTGGTGGGTCCCATATAGAAGATCAAAGAAAATTCCTGACATTACATATGTAAAGTCAGAAAAAACTCTGATATTGCATATCAAAAGTCAAAAAAATTCTTTTGTATTGCATATGCAAAGTCAAAAAAAAATCTTTGATTTTACATATGCAAAGTAAAAAAAAATCTCTGATTTTGCATATGCAAAGCCAGAAAAAATCTCCAATTCTTCACAAAACATATGCAAAGTAAGAAAAATTCTCTGACACAACATAAAAAAACAAAGTGTAATATAGAGAAAATTATTTGAACTGCATGAGATGCAAAATTCCCTCAAAATATCAACTTTTGGGTAAAACAAAAGCAAGGAGGTAGAGATTAGCCTTGTTTTGCATGCTTAAGGATAATGGGATATGAAACAAACAAGTTTCATAAGAGTTATCCCATGAATTGAGCTTGCTAAATTCAATGATAAAAATAACAACATATGTAATCCTATTATAAGAAACCCTCCCATAGGAAATCTTCCTCTCAGGGATCCTAGGACAACTCCTCCAACCAACACCAAAATTCCACCATCCAACATTAATAATCAAAACACACACATGCACACACACACACACACACACACACACACACACACACACACACACACACACACACACACACACACACACACAACTCAAAATATTACTTAAATGGTTCAACAAATGAATGCTTTGAAAACAACTAAAAATTATCAAATGTTCCAAATGAAAAACCATATCCTAAAAATGGTAAGTCAATCCCTTATCATCATGATTATAAATAATCATAAATTTTATCCTCCCCTATTAGATATTCCATTGTAAACATCATCACTCGACCTATTATGAATAATAAAATGCTTCAACATCTTCATAACAAACCTTTAGCTCGATTCATCACATCCAAGAATATTGTAAATATCTCTCCAACTATTAATTATGATGGAATTAAGGACCATACCATCTTCCTCAAATCATTTGGTAATATCTATAAGGATTGAGTCCAAACCAACATGTTTGTTACCACTAAATGTATTTTCAAATTTTTTATAACAAATGATCCATAATGGTATAATAAACTTGCACAACACTGTATATATAAAAATAGAGGATCTTGTCAATGATTTAGTAAAATAATTTCAACAAAGTTATCTTATTAAAAAGTGTCTTGGGCATTTTATCAATGCTAAGTATTTACCTATTGAATCTACACATAAATTTATAAAAATATGGAAATCATTCTCATAAAGCATATCATAACATAAGTGATGATATTCTCCTTAAACCAATTATTAAAAAAATTAAAACCTTATCTTCAATACAAGGTTAGAATATTTTCTCCTCAAGCCTTAAAAGAGGATCTTGATCAAACTAAAATACATTATTTCCTTATGAACCAATTTGAACCATCTCACAATTCATTCAATTAATCTTTCCAAACTTCAACAAACACAATCACTAGCATAAATTTTCAATCTAAACCCCCTCTAAATAAAATGGGAATAGTCAAATGGGACACTCAAACTCCTTCTCACCCACCCTTCATGGTGTCTAAAATAAATAAGTTTTTATCTCCATCTAAACCTTCCATATATAACATTATTTCTCCCCCATCATGGTATGATCCAAATAATTTTTTTTGGCTCTATGATTGGATTGATCATTCTCATGAAGTATGTTACATGATAATAATGGTATCTTTCATTTTAGGTGAGGCATTTGACCATGACACTATTATTAGACTATGACATCATAATTATCTTAAACCTTTTCAAAATAAAAAATTTCCCAAATTTATAAAATTTAAATCTTTGAAACCTCCTTCCTCAAATCCCATGGCACAACTAATCCATAAACTCTACACTATTACCATGCGTATAATTTTTATAATGGATCCTTTTGTCAAACATTATATTTCCTAAAATACTCAAAGGAAATTACTACAAGTTTGACTATTTCCTAAAATAATCAAAGGAAATAGAATGAATTAAAGTTACAAGTTTATTCATTAATCCAATCAACCTTATCGAATCATAAAATGTGATAAAAATATCTCAACAAGCTCTACATAATGAAACTAGTTAATAAACATTATAAGATCATCAATTTTTTTAGTTTGACCAGCTTTGATTGCTTATTGACCTAAACTTTGACTAGAAATTTTATTAGCTGCATAAGGAAAATACGAGCTATATTTCCAAAGTTTCACATACTATTGGAAATATCTTGATAGAATTTTCAAAATGGTATAGGCTTTAGTCTAATCTAGGACCTTCTGTGAATTGACCTCTAGATCACACCTCCCCATTAAGAAGGCTTTTGGTCCACCAAAATTTAGTACCTAACTAAAATGACAATTAGTTGTAAAGATACTTTGATGGATCTTATTGATCTACTCAGGTTTTGTAACTATGCCTACAATATTTGGAATAACCAACTAATAACATCTTCTAAAATCCATCTATTACTTCACAGCCATCAATAGCCTTTACACAAAACTAGGGTGCAATGACTTCCTCTACTATATGGCTTCACAAGAGCCTCTACATAGATAAAACTAGTGATCTTGTCTATTGCATGAATGAAAAGAAGCCTTTGCATAGATCTAAGATCTTGAATCTCCTCTGCTTCATGGCCTTAATGACATTTTACATAGATCTGAGATCCTAAATTTCCTTATAAATGCTACATGGTCTCTATAACACATTAAAGTATAGAACCCATTCATAACATATGATAAAAATCACAAAATATGATTCATAAATCAAACTGTAAAAAGGCCTAACATAAAATCCTACAACTACCAATAAAATCACAACATCCCAAAACTATCTACCCATTGTCACATCCTATAAGTGGTGAACTGCCAAACACTATAACAATCACCAATGCAACTACAACACAAGTTTTTTAATGTAAATAAAATACATTAATTATTGTGACCATGTCATAAAGCACTACCCAGACATGGGTCTTAAAATGCTAAATAATTATGAAAACAACCAATAGTGTATAATGTCTAACATTTCCAACATTGCCCAATAGGGTCTTATAAATGCATCCAAACACACACATGCCACAAATAGATGCATCTCAAAATAAAAATTATTCTAAAATAAGTATTGTAGGAAAACCAAATCCTACCCAACAACCTATATAGTACTATCAATCTCCTAAGCTGATCAATGAGTTAAATTCCTAATTCAATAGGAAAATCATAAATCTAACACCAGAGATTCCAAGAATAGAGCTTTCCAAAACATAAGTGTGAGAATTATAAACTGCACATGATGAACCTATCTCAAAGTGTTCCCACCATAGTAACTCCAAAATTCATATATCAAAGTGTGGGTAAATGTCTTTTATCAACATACAAAAGGAATCCAAATAATGCTTTGAAACATTAATCCACTAATCGTGAAATCATGAAATTTAGAAACTATTTACTAACCCTCTTAATCAAAATCTCATGTTTAGGGTGTTTAAATTCTTTAGTGGATTTACTAACATTTGCATGAGTTGATTGAACAAAAAATTCATTAATTACCTTATCAATAGGTTTATAAACCATCTTCTTCTTACCATTACCAAGATGGTTGAAGTTTCTAACACTTCTCAACCTGATGTCCACTCACATGACAATGGGTACAAACATCCCTCTTCTTAGGTGAGGTCACCCATTTTCCATTTCTTACTTTATCATTCCAAGAATGGTGTTTATCACCTACAATATACTTCATTAAATCTTTTCATTTCCAACAATATGTGACACAATGGTTATTCAATCCATAAAATGTACAATGAAAAGAATGCAACATCTTCTAAATATCAATACCAAATCTCTTAAATGGTAGAAGTGAATCAGAATTCTTATAATTTGTTGGGGGATCAAACCAACAATAGATTACACTTGTGAAAGCGATAAACGCGGAAATAAATCAGATAGATAAGTAACTGAAATGATAAATAGCACAGAACAAGATATACAAGAAAACACCCTGAAAACTTGTATTGAAACTCTTTACAATAGGAATACAATATGAAGAAGCTTCGTTCTTCCACACCTCTCACAGATGCACACAAGATCTCTTCACTAGATCTCTATTCCTCAAGAGCTCACTCTCAAGTACATTCAAATCCAACAACCTGGATTAATGCAACTCTATACTGTCCTTCAAACATTCACAATGTTCTACTCTTACAGTTTTACACACACTCATACAATTCTAAGCTAAGAAGATCTTCCTACATATAGAAATAGGGAAACTTGAGCATGCTCTTACAACAAACAGTTAAGCCTCTTGAACAAGGGCTCTAAAGATAGTATTGCTAACAATAGAGATGCAAGCTTGAGTCCACGACTCAAACTTATCATGCAAACACTCGCTGCCGTCCACGAAAATAGATTTCTAGACACGCAGGTAACCGACATCGGTTCCTGCCTGTTCGCCTGTGACCGTCGCCGGTCGACCATATCGCCGACGTCGGCGCCTCTGCAACTGCTACTAACCGATGTCGGTCGCTCCTGACCGACGCCGGCGTCTGTGTAGACCCGAACCTGTTTAAGTATGCTCCTTGGTGAAGCTTTTAGCTCCACACCCTAACAATCTCCCACTTGGAGATAAACCAGCTGCACCAACCTGTACAGCATCATCTTCTTGCTCCTCCATCTTCAACTCAATCATGAAGACCAATAGAAGTTGAATGAAGATTCAACTTCTCCATCGTAACCGGCTTTGTTAGCATATCAGCAGGATTCATGTCTGTATGAATTTTCTCCAGCTTCAACTCACCATCTTCCAATACCTGCCGTATGAAGTGGTACCTTAGCTGTATGTGCTTGGTTCTAGAGTGAAACGCTGAGTTCTTGGCCAAATGGATTGCACTCTGACTGTCACTGTACAATCTGCAACTCCCATGCTCCCTTCCAAGCTCTTCCATGAACCGTGTCATCCATATCATCTCCTTGCTAGCTTTTGTAGCTGCAATGTATTCTGCTTCTGTAGTTGACAAGGCTACAACCTTCTGCAACTTAGATATCCAACTAACTGCCGATCCACCTACAGTAAAAACATAACCTGTGGTGCTCCTCCTACCATCCAAATCCCCTGCCATATCTGAATCTACATAGCCATGTAGAGAAGTATCTGAACCTCCATAGCATAGGTGCTTGCTGCTGGTTCCTCTCAGATATCTAAGGATCCATTGAACCGCTTTCCAATGTTCCTTACCTGGATTGGCCATATACTTGCTTACTACTCCCACTGCTTGGGCAATATCTGGTCTAGTACATACCATTGCATACATCAAACTCCCTACTGCGGAAGAATATGGAACTGTACTCATGTACTCTACCTCATCATGTGAATTGGGACATTGTTCTTTGCTTAGCTTAAAATGTCCAGCCATAGGTGTACTTACCAGTTTTGCATCCTGCATATTAAACCTCTCCAACACCTTGTTCACATAATCTACCTGAGACAATATCAACCTGTGATTTTTCCTGTCTCTCCTAATGCTCATGCCAAGGATCTTCTTAGCTGCTCCTAAATCCTTCATGGCAAACTTTTGAGCTAACTTCTCCTTAAGCTCTGAGATATCCTGCATGTGAGACCCTGCAACCAGCATGTCATCTACATACAACAATAGAATAATATATCTACCGTCATCAAATCTCTTGAAATACACACAATGGTCTGATTGACACCTACTGTAGCCATGCTCAGTCATAAACCTGTCAAATTTCAAGTACCATTGCCTTGGAGCTTGCTTAAGGCCATACAAGCTTTTCTTTAACCTGCACACAAATTTCTCCTTACCCTTGACCTCAAAACCTTTTGGCTGTTCCATATAGATTTCCTCATCCAAATCTCCATGAAGAAATGCTGTCTTAACATCTAGCTGCTCGAGATGCAAATCCTCAAAAGCAACCAAAGACAATACAACCCTTATAGAAGTCATCTTAACAACTGGAGAAAAAATTTCACCAAAGTCAATACCTGGCTTTTGTGCAAATCCTTTGACCACTAATCTGGCCTTATATCGCATCTGACCATCCTCACTTTCCTTCAACCTGTAGGTCCATCTGTTCTTCAGTGTTCTCTTACCAGCTGGCAATTCAACCAAATCCCATGTTTGGTTCTCTCTTAAGGACTCCATCTCCTCAACCATGCCACGCTCCCACTTACTCCTAGACTCCACCTATAATGCTTCTTCAAAACTTTCTGGTTCTCCACCATCGGTTAGCAATAAATAATATAAGGAAGGAGAATATCTAATTGGAGGCTTACTTACCCTTTCAGACCTCCTGGTGGGTGTCTTGGACTTGTTTTCAACAATCTGTCCACCCAATTTTTCTGACAGTGACCGACCTCGGCCACCTGTAGACCTGTCACTCGCCGTCGTCGGTTCTTCCTGACCGACCTCGGTGCCTGGTCTGCCGACGTCGGTCTCTGTATGACCGACACCGGTTTCTTTACTGCCGACGCCGGTTCCAATCCTGCCGACGTCGGTCTCTGTGTTTTCCTGCAAGTGATTATTTCTTTTTCCCGCGAGCTCATTTTGGACCATAACTTCGTCCAATTCACTATTGCTCTGCCCAGATTGATCCAGCTTCCTTATCTGATCACTGTACATCACTCTTTCATTGAAAACAACATCACGGCTCCTGATTACCTTGTTAGTTCCTAGATTCCAAAATCTGAAACCAAAATCATCTGAGCCATAGCCTATAAACGTGCACCTCATAGACTTAGGATCAAGCTTCTTTCTATTTTCCTTATCTATATGCACAAAGGCTTCACTACCAAAAACTTTGAGATATGAAAGATCTACCTTTTTACCTGTCCATGCCTCTTCTGGAATTCCACCATCCAGAGCTGTAGAGGGTCCTCTGTTAATCAGGTACACTGCGGTGTCAACTGCTTCTGCCCAAAACTCTAAGGGCAACCCTGCATGCAATCTCATACATCTTGCACGCTCCATGATAGTTCTGTTCATCCTTTCAGCAATACCATTCTGCTGAGGTGTCCTTGGAACCGTCCTTTGCCTACGGATTCCTTGTGTATAACAATAGAATTTGAACTTAAGACTGCAGAACTCACCGCCATTATCAGATCTCAAGCACTTTAACTTTCTGCCTGTTTCATTCTCAACCATGGCTTTCCAAAACTTAAAAGTCTCAAAAACATCAGATTTCTTTTTAATACAGTAGATCCATACCTTTCTTGTGGCGTCATCTATGAATGTAACATAGTACCGTGATCCGCCAATAGAGGCTACCTGAGCCGGTCCCCACACGTCTGTGTGAACAAGCTGCAACTTCTGCCTTTTCTTAGTAGACCCGGTCTTGAGAAAACTAACCCTTTTCTGTTTCCCAAATACACAGTGCTCACAAAACTCTAGATCCATACTTTTCAAATCTGAAAGCATACCTTTAGACTTAAGTATTGACATCCCCTTCTCACTCATGTGGCCAAGCCTTGAGTGCCACAATTTACAATCCACACCTGAAGTAGATAAAACTGAAGGAGATTTGTTAGTAACACAATTACACAAGTAGAGAGTACCTTCTCTCTTACCTCTGGCCATAACTAGTGCACCCTTGGTCACCTTCCAAGAATCTGCTGTGAGAGTTACTGTACAACCCTCATCACCTAGCTTACCTGCAGAAATCAAATTTCTCTTCAAACTAGGAACATGCATCACTTCTCTCAACACCCATGTGTTGCCATTCTGCATCTTCAGCTGCACTTTACCTTTGCCAATAATCTTACAAGGCTCATCATCCCCTAAGTATACTATTCCAAAATCTCCATGGATATAGTCACTGAAATACTCTCTGTTAGGGGTAGCATGGAAAGAAGCACCAGAATCTAATACCCAAGATTCTATGTTATTATGCAAAGAGAAAATTAAAGCATCCTGTGCAATACCTGCAACCTTGGCTTCTTCCTTTCCTTCGTGTTGGTTGTCCTCCTTGGGCTTTGACCAACAATCTCTGCTTATGTGCCCCATCTTTCCACAGTTCCAGCATTGTGGCTTCCTGCCATTCCTGGATTTGGATCTTCCTCTCACCTTAGACTTAGATCTTGATCTCCTCTTGCTCTTTTCTTTATGCCTTCCCCTGCTCTCAAAATTTAAAGCGTTCCCAGATGTCTCTTCTGTGCTTTTCCTGCGTATTTCCTCATTCAAGATAACGCTAACCACATCTTCTACTTTCAAAATATTTGATGCAGATGCAGTATTAGAAACTGCCATTACTAAGCCATGCCAGCTTTCGGGCAAAGAACATAATATCAAAAGAGCTTTTATTTCATCTTCAAATACAATATTGACAGAACTTAACTGATTAACAATTCCATTGAAATCATTCAGATGAGTAGAAACAGATCCACCTTCATTCATATGCAAATTAAATAATTGCTTCATAAGATATACCTTATTTGAAGCTGAGGGTTTTTCATACATATTTGCTAACGTGGTCATCAACTCTACCGTTGTTTTTGCCTGTGACAAATTACATATCACAGTGGAGGCCAGACTCAGTCTTATAGACCCAAGAGCCTTTCTGTCAAGAACTTCCCATTCTTCATCCTCCATGTCCTTGGGCTTTTTTCCTATCCCACCTAACGGTAAGTAGAGATCCTTCTGATACAGATAGTCCTCTATCTGCATTCTCCAATGTTGGTAGTTCTTTCCATTAAACTTTTCCATTCTCAGCTTACTTTCTTCTGCCATTGCTTCTCCCACTCAAACAGAAATTCCTGCAGAAACACCTGTGAGCAACCTGTAATCTGTAACCTGTAACCTATAACCAAGGCTCTGATACCACTTGTTGGGGGATCAAACCAACAATAGATTACACTTGTGAAAGCGATAAACGCGGAAATAAATCAGATAGATAAGTAACTGAAATGATAAATAGCACAGAACAAGATATACAAGAAAACACCCTGAAAACTTGTATTGAAACTCTTTACAATAGGAATACAATATGAAGAAGCTTCGTTCTTCCACACCTCTCACAGATGCACACAAGATCTCTTCACTAGATCTTTATTCCTCAAGAGCTCACTCTCAAGTACATTCAAATCCAACAACCTGGATTAATGCAACTCTATACTGTCCTTCAAACATTCACAATGTTCTACTCTTACAGTTTTACACACACTCATACAATTCTAAGCTAAGAAGATCTTCCTACATATAGAAATAGGGAAACTTGAGCATGCTCTTACAACAAACAGTTAAGCCTCTTGAACAAGGGCTCTAAAGATAGTATTGCTAACAATAGAGACGCAAGCTTGAGTCCACGACTCAAACTTATCATGCAAACACTCGCTGCCGTCCATGAAAATAGATTTCTGGACATGCAGGTAACCGACATCGGTTCCTGCCTGTTCGCCTGTGACCGTCGCCGGTCGACCATATCGCCGACGTCAGCGCCTTTGCAACTGCTACTAACCGACGTCGGTCGCTTCTGACCGACGCCGGCGTCTGTGTAGACCCGAACCTGTTTAAGTATGCTCCTTGGTGAAGCTTTTAGCTCCACACCCTAACATAATTCACAATCCTATTGGCTATTTTTCTAGTGTAATAATGAGGAGGTGGAATCTCAATACCTTTTTTACCTGATTTCTTACACCACTCATCACTCCTTCACAAGGAGGAATTATGCTCTACTAGTGGGCTCAAATCTTGGTTGTCAGAATCTTGTCCTCTTTCAGCAATAGAGGAAGTCTCCAATATCGACTTTCTCACTAGGGTAACACAATCTTACATGGTGAGATCTATGCTCTACCTATATTGGGTTAGCAATACCCTAGCATTCTTACCAACGCCCCTTCCATAATATTCCATTTTCAATAGCTATTTAGATCCAATGACCTTAGTGTGTTTTTCAAAACTACCAAAAGTAATATCTAAAATATCTAAAACTAAAGGGACAATAATACTACATGATGAAAAACATATAATGTAATCATTTTTCACAGTACCTACATATGAAGTGGAAGGCATATGATTAAATCCTTTGCCATTATACATTTGTGCCATGAGCTCATCCTTGGCCTACAACTTAGATTTCAAGCAGGTAATCTCCTCATCTAAGGAGTAGAAATGAGCCATCAAGAAAGCATCTGATTCCTAAATCTACTAGTTAATTTCTTTAATCTCATCAAGCTTGGCTTTGTGTGACAAATTTCCCATTGCACTTATCAAAAAAACTACCAGAAATGGAAGCAAAAGCCTATCAATACCAATTGTTAATCACATCAAATCAACTATGAGCACTAAACAAGCATTAATCATGCTCAGAGACCAAACTTGATCCATAAACTCTAAATTTTTACCATGCACAAAATTTTTACAATGGATCCTTTTTTCAAACATTCAATTTCCCAAAATACTCAAAATAAATTGCTACAAGTTTGACCTTTAAAAATGTTTTTATCTAGGTTGACCCAGAATGGATTTCTAAAATGGAATGAATTAAAGTTGGAAGTTCATTCATTAACCCCATCAACCTTCTCTAAACTTTAATTATTAAATCTTTATTAAGTTGTCATAATTAATTAACTTTTAATTCAAAATGATCACTAACGAAATCAAATGCAAAAAAGAATGCACAAAAAGTCAACTCATGACAACAAGGTTGATAATAGAGCTTACCCATTGCTCAAGATACATCTCTAAGGTTACTTAGAAAATTAACCAATCCATTTCCATGAATTATATGTACATGGATAAAATATTATAATTGTCTAATGGATCCTCTAAGATTGCATACAACTCAACAACAACCCTTCAAAAAATCTAGGAACATAGACAGACCTTCCACCTTCTTGTCATGAAAGAAATCTCACATTCCTAAAATTCTCTATGAAAATTCTCACTTTGAGACTTTAAAAAGTGACTCAAATGAACTCAAATCTAGACACTTAGCATATGGATGGAACTATCTCTGGCTCTAGCTCTCGACTCTTGGCTCTACTCAGCTCTTTGGCTCTCAACTCTCAACTCTTAGGATCTAAAATGAGAGATTTGAAACTTTTGAATGAAATTAAATTCACCTCTGAACCATTTATATACTTATTATAGGTCCACTTTTTTTGATTGATATGATTATCCATAATCTATTTTAATAAATTTCATAATTATCCCATACTTGATTTTAATGGGATTTTACGTTTAAAAATATGGGGTGATAATTATTCCCCAATATATGATAGTTTATGTTTATCACCCTTTACTAATGTGGTATTTAAAATTATTAAATACTTATTTTTAGCCATATTACCACGTCACTTTATTGCCACATCATCATTTTTACTGAGTTTGACTATAACTTTGACTGGTCATAACTTGTACATAAAGATTCCATTTATCAAACCATAAAATGTGTTGAAAACATATAAATGATCTATACACCATGTAATTGTTTAATAAACATTTTAAGATAAACAATTTTTATAGTTTGACCAACTTTGACCACTTGTTGACCTAAACTTGACTAGAACTTTGATTGGCTATACAAGGACCATATGAGCTCCATTTCTAGAGTTTTGCATACTGTTAAAAATCTCTCAATGGAATATTTACAATGGTATATGCTTTAGTATGGTTTGGGACCTTATCCAAATTGACCTACAAATCAACAACACTCTAGAAAAGATGTGTATGTCATTGATGTTGATTATAATCATACTTATATCATTTCTCAATATGTGAAGACATCTAAAGTTAATTATCACCACAAACCTTATCACAAAGATCATGTTACCAAACCTAAGAAACCATCTACTTATGATCAAATAATTAAATTCATTACCACTTCTTAGCCTACATCTTCTAAACCATCCACTAATAATGATCCACTTTTATGTGTTTATCCTCATATACTTATAAAAATAACTCCACTTTATCAACTTAAGGCTTGTGATCATTATTATACTAAAATTCACTATAATATCTTAGATAAACTTAATTTTAAGCCTTGTAAAATTCATTTAATGGAATTAGTAATAATTTTTCCCTATTATCATAAATTCCTTATGTAATAACTACAAGACATAGAAGATCCTTCATCTAATGAATATGAATCACATATTGATACCCATCAACCTATAAAAGTACATGCTATTGAATAAATTTATTATACCAAACCATCCATAGAGTTTCTTGAAGAAGATATGATAAATTAAAAATATATATTTTAAACTAACATCCACCTATATTTATCAAAATTATTATAAATAACACTTCAATTAGAAAATTATTAGTGGTTGAAGGATTGGGTGTCAATTTTACCTCTCTTTGGTTAATTCAACAAATTGAATATTACAAATAAAATTTCAAACAAACCCAAATCATGTGTCATGTACCTGACAAAACAAACTAAAAACCATTTGGATAGATTTGGTTCCCTCTTATCATTGGACCCAAGGTAATCTACACCAAACTTATGTTCCTTAATCTTCCCTTATCTTACAACATGATTGTGGGTCATCACTTGACTCATCATGTGTGATATATCACATCCTCTAGTAGCCAATGTATTAAACTCATACATAATGGGAAATGTTACAAACATGAGGCCAATCCTAATCCGTGGAGTATCCAAATTCCAAATCATAAATATTAATATCATATTCCCACTATCACCCACATTAATAGTCCTGCTCTTCTTGAATTTGTCAATATGTATTTGGATCTATATGTAACTCTCATAAATTTAGATGATGATAAAACTAATTAACTAAAAATTATTTGTAATACCATTCGATTACATCACTATAGTTTAGAATGGATTCCCCATTATCTTATTTTATGAGATTCAACCATTAATTTAATAGATTAAACCACTTACATGCCTCCCCCAATATAATGCACATGAAACCTCTTGCACATAAGATGATTTTGATTTCAATGAATATGGGTTCTCCAAACTATTTAAATATCCCTTAGCGATGTCTCCTCACACTCTGAGTAATGTGTGCCTCTCCACTACTAATGTTCCAAATGAAACATATATATGTGTTATATCTCCATCCTATGATTATACCTACATTATGGTATAAGCTCAATCATGAAATCTAGGTTTCTTACATATCAAACTACATTAACTAAAATGAATGCCTTTAATCATGATTTTAATGTCACTCACATATCTTCTAACACTGAAGTAGAAATAGAAGGCTATGTACCACCTATAAATGTACATTTTATAGATACTCCCTAGGTTATCTAATAAGTTGAGCAAATCTATCTAGTAACACCTAATTGCACTAAGAAAATTAGTATACTCAACTAACATCCACTAACTTCCATCAATCCTCTCACACAAACCACTTCTATTCCTATTCTCCATAATATAATCACCACTAATGATAGTACTTCTCCCACTATCTCAATAATAAATTATATTGAACAAACTCATGCCCTTACTCCTAAAATCATCTTAGATCCACAAGCTATAATTAGTTGAAAAATACAATCTAATTTGATAGTCAAGGTAACCAAATTTTGGATATTGAATTAGATATAAAATATTATGGACCTTTACCCATGCTTCATACTAATTAAACCATACTAGAACTACTCCATGCTTGTGAGCCTCAACTCCCACACCAACATAATAAGCTAGACCATTTCAAGAAATAAGATCATTATTTTAATAACTTCATTTCTAATATTTAAATTAAAACACATCTTGTTTCTTCACTCCCTCGTACTCGTTATCATTTCCAAGACAAAAATTGTATGTTTATTGAAGAAATTATGGAAATTAATAATAGAACCACTATTATTCCTCGACCCATTCTTGTCTCCAAATAAATTAATCTTATAGAATATGACAATTTTAGTTTATTTTTTGATAAATATTATGAAGATTTTCCTATTAATATGAATATATGCCTAACAATGATGCTATTATTGTGGTCCATAATATCATCACTTATCCTAATGTGAAACTTGTCTATTAAAAACATCTTAAATTAACTCTTGATATTTCTACCCTATGATACAAAGATATCATCAAACTCTTAGATGCTAAATTCATCAAGAATTAATATTACTATTAATGGGTTTCCAATAGTTATATTCCATGTAATAAAGTCATAATGGTTATTCACATCTACATATACTTACATAATCTTAACTTAGCTTATCCAAAAGATAGCTTTCTTTTACCATCATTTATTCTACATCTAGATATGAAATTTTATCTCTTAGGATTAGTTTTTCAAGATATATTCAAATTCACATTGCTCTTAAAGATCTACATAAAACCATGTTTTTAATATATTGTGGCATTATTACTATGTCAAAATGCTTTTTAGTCTAAATTTTATTAGTGCCACTTATCAATGTGTAATGACCCACATATTTCATGATATCATACAAGTTTTTTTTAAACCTATGTAGATTAATTTATCACCAAATCTAAGAATCGTTAAAATCATTTTCATGATCTTGCTATCATATTTTATGATCTTATTAAATACAAATTTTGATTAAATCCCTACAAATTTGTATTTGGTGTCACCTATGGTAAACTCTTAAGTTTTATAGTTTCTCTTAGAAGAATTGATGTGATCCAAATAAAATCAAATATATTTTCAACATGCATTTTCCTCAATATATTCTATACATACGAACATAGCTTGGTGAGTAAAATCAACCTGATGATTCATCCCTAAGATGGCTTACCATATTTACTCAATTAATTATCTCCTTAAGATAGTTTTATCTTTAAAATGGATTAATTTATGTCAAAAATCATTTAACAACATGAAATAATCACTCTTACATCCTTTTCACTCTTCAACTTCATTCTAATGATTTGTCTCTAATCTTGTACACTTCCTCTACCAACATATAATTTGGGCCAATGCTTTCCCAATAAGATGAATAAGGTCATGAATATGTAATATATTATATTATTCATTATTTTAATATAATATAATACATATTATACCAAAGTAAAATATGATTATCTCACCATTTATTTTATAACTTAAGAACTTCACATGACATTATTTATCAAAAAACTTATTTCATCGTCCATTCAAATCCACTTCATCATTTCTTCTCAAAATATTTTTTATATAGATATAGAATTGGAAAATAGATGGTCCTTTTGATGGAATTTGATTTATGAATCATTACACAAAAATAAGTTAAAGGCCAAATAAGTTTTAGCCAACTCACTACATCTCCTATACTAGCCATCGATAATCTTAAAGACACTCTTTTGGATGAATAAATTTTGGACATTGAAGGTATTAATCAAGGTATTTCACTTAAATATTATTTTCAAAATTTTATAGTTGACCTCAGGGCATATAATCCTGATTAACCAATCACTTCTATTTCTAAAATGAAACCCGAACTCATCATTTAATAATTACCTAAAGTTATAATTTACCTACATGAATATACTTGGAAACTTCATTTTTAGGGTGATAAATGTCTTAAATAATATGGGATAGGATGTTTATTACCTAATACTCATGGAAAAATCATTCCTCTTTCCTTCCAATTAACTTGCAATGTTACTAATAACATGTTTGAATATAAAGCTCTCATCCTAGACATGAAAACCACCATTGATTTATATATCCCTTACCTACATGATTTCGGTGATTCATAACTCATTTATCATAAAATAAATAGTTAATACCAATTAAAGAGTGAAAATATCATTTCTTATCATAAAACTTTCTACCACTCTTGCTCAAAAATTCAATCCTTCATTATAAAACTAATTCCATGAGAGAAGAACGACATAGATTATTAACTTGATTCATCCACATATATTTCTCACCCTCATAAATATCTTCATGATTCCAAATTTATCATACACATATGTATATCACCATATTCATTACCAACCATGAATGATTTCCTAATATACCATATTGAAGTTGTCACTATCTGACAAAGCCTATGGTATAAAACATCATACAATTTATCTAATATAATATTTATCATACTAAAATTTATTATCATGAACATAATATGTTGATGTGAGTTTTATGGACACTTGAGAATCTTATGACTTAGTCTCTAATGTTTTAGGATCAATCATGAACTATAAACTCCATGGCATAAGATTTGGGGTATTGGGTTCTATAAAAATCTTATTGGTGGAATAGTAGTGAGTGGAGTCATTGCTTACCTCAAATGACTCAGATATGATGTGAATATATATTTGAGATGGGTAGATTTATGATGGATCTAACCGAATTTGGACCTAATCAAAATAAACTAAAAAAATAAGGATAGGGTAGGAAATATGGTCTATGGATAAGATAAGATGAAACCATTCTAATCTAGCTCTTGCACTAAACAATGGGTAAGTAATCAAAACCATTATTTGTTACAAGCTGATATAATCATACCAACAATAAAACATAGCTAAAATTATAAGGGAAACATATATATTCAAAGTTTTTTTACGTTTTTGAGATTACAATTACACATCTACAAAGGGATATTACAATTATTACATAAAAGCGTTCAAATTAGGAATGTCAAAATATGAAAAAATTGTATTTAAAATAATAATTATGCACAACCAAAATAATAAGATACCAGTTTGATGGAATTTATTAAAAGATTCATAAATTGGAAGAAGAAAAATATTTTCACATCAAAACCAATTACAGAACAATCCATAGAATTTATTATAAATATTAATAGCCAAAATTCTCCTCCATTTTCGATTGTCAAGATAAAAATATATATAGGCTTGGGGAGGGGGTGCCTTATCCTCCAAGTGAAGTCTAAATTTACATCTATAATAATATATCTAGATGTCAAAATCTTGAAGTGCATGCATGTACAAAAGTTTATACATAAATAGTATTCCTCAACCAAAATACTATATATATATGCCAATAAATTTGGATCCATCTATCCTAACTAAATTAAAACATGTAAATATATATACATACATAAGGTGTTGTTGATGTGTTACCAATAGAAGAGGAAAATGGCATTGTATTTACTTCAAGGATTAATATTGGCCATGTTGGAGTATGCATTATATCCATTTGATGATGTGTTAAGACTTCTAGTTGACTATTTACTTGGTACTGTCCCTAACATTCCCTCTGTGGTTTGGAGTTTCTCTAATAACAATTTTATTATTTCAAATGATTTATTGATAATATCAAAATTTATTAGGGAAGGATTAAATAATTTGATGGCTTCATCCATCAACCTTATATGTTATGCTTCAAAGTTATTAAATTTTTCTCCAAGGGCTTAAGCCTTAGTTACCCTATTTTTGGAAAAATTTATTAACTATAGAATCTCATTATTAGTCTAATATATAGTTCCTTCAACTTCCTCTTTAAATATATCTACATCAAGTTTAATTAGTGTTTTTAAAATTAGTCATGTTTACTAGTTGCCTAGTAGAGGTTATCACATCTATGACCATCATATCTCTCAGGATCTCTAAGTCCTCATTCTCATGACTAGAAAAAATCCCTATCAAAACTTTCATCTATGTGTGTTAGTTAAAGGCACCATCTATTTTTGAAATGAAATAAATTAAATCCCATGAAACATATTTGGCATATATTAGGTTTAGATGATTGAATGCACTACTTATTGCACACTAAACCAAGAAGTTAATCAAATTTTCTAATTATTTTAATTGATGTCAAAGTTTTATCACCTTCACCCTATTAGGTTGACCTTCCCATAGAGACTTGAATATTATTCAAAATTTTATATAGCCTTGTGGATGCACTATAAACACTGTCTACAATTTATAGAGTGGAATGGATGATATTTATCTATATTAGCTACTATTATGATTCCTCCTTATTCATATACATCTCCTTCAAAGCCTCCCTAGTTGTATCCATAAAAGAGAAAAAATCCTTTGTGTATTTTGTAGCATCATTTCAATTATTTTTGGCCTTTTTTTCCAAGGTAAACAAGTTTTCTCTTTGTTTAAACTCTATATCATCCCTTGTACTTGTGTTTATCTCTTTCCTCTTTCTCACCCTTTTTGTTTCACTTTGTTTATCAAACTATGTAGAGACTATGGGGAGCTTGGTGAGGACTAAGTTTTGTCTCTCATATTTTCAAACTTGTCACTATTTAATCCATTATGTAATAATAATTTCCCCTTCTTATTCTTCATGTCGGCTTATGTCTTTAGATGTAGATGGTGGAGTAATCATTAGAGGGTGAGTTATTATTGTAGTTATTAATGAAACACTTATTTGAATATGGAATTAGAGGGGTACTTGAATAATCTTTTTCCATCCTAATGTTTCACTTTGAGGGGTGACTTCATCCACATATTTTGTCAAGCCTTTATTTTTCAAAATTATCATTATGGCCAATTATACAAGTGCAAATTATGGAAATTATAGATCCAATTGAGCTAAAGATTTTGGTGTAATTGGTGGCCCTTTTAGGTATAAAATAGAAACTAAAACTAAATTATCAACAGACTCTCTTATTTAGATCCATTATTTGGGTTGATGTGAAATAATAAAAAAAATAATTAAATTATAAAATGATGGCCTAGGAATAACAAGTCACAAATTTAGAACTCAAGTATCTATAACAGTAATAGTAGAATCAATAGAAGAAACTAACTTATTAATATCTTATCTCTCTTCCTCAATAAGGATTTGGTGGTCTAGTGATCCAACTAGAGTTTATTCTTCATGAAAGCTTCCCATGATTATTACTTTGGCCTTTTATAATTACTCATCCTCTATTTCATCTTGGGTTCTTTCCTCATTTAACCTCTACTTAGGGAAATTCATTGTTTATAAATTCTCTTCCTCTCCATACATAGGATAATATATTAGTGATATTACATATCCATGATATTCTTCCTTTACTTATTAATCAATGGATCCTCTTGAAGTAGCAAGACCCAATGGTGGCATTTATTATAGTTGTCAAAATTTGGAGGATATAAAGACTCTAGATTTACTTTGGTAAGTGATTATGGGTGGAATATGAGGTGAGGGAGAAAATGAAACCACAATAGTAGGGACCACCACCACAAGTGATGGTGAAGGAATGGGAAGTGGAAAAATAGTGGTGGAGGCAAGAATAGATAGAGAGTGTAATAGAATAGCATGGATTATTTGAGGATATATCCCATCACTAGTGGTGATGGATGGAGATGGACTTTGTTGAGGTGCTTGATGGGAAGGAGGAGTATATGTAAGAGATGAGAAGTAACTTGTAAATAAATATGGGATACTTACATGTGTAACTTTTGTAAGTGTAGGTAAATGTGCCCAAGAAAATGTACTTGTTTGTCAATCTAGAGGATATATAATCCTCCCAATTGTAATGGCTATGCTAAATGTTGTAGTGGTTGAATGGGTGGATGTAAGATGTGGACTAGAAATACCTATGAGAATATATTTTCTAATATAGAGGTTTACCTCCCTTTGATAATTAGACTCTCCCTCTAATATATTAGTCTTTGATTCTTTAAGAAAGGCAAGTTAGTCCTGTCATATTGGATCATGTGGCTATGTTGGGGGTCATTGATGACTCCAAACACTTTTTTCCTACCTTACCATTTCATTTGCCTACTTTTTGGTAATTTTTGGGTCATATTGAATGGCTTGGGAAATAATCATTTTTATTTATTTGTCACTCATATGGGTTTAAACTTTTGAATCTTCTGATGCATTCAAAAAGATAGCATTATGTTAATACTCTTGGTGACCATACTAATAGTCACCCACTTTTTATCCTTGAGGAGTTAAAGATAGTTTCTAATTTTTCCCTTGGGGTCCTATTCTGTAAATTGGCCCACCTTTAAATTTTAATGGGATCTAACCTTATCCACTTGGTTTAAGTGTGCCCTCATCACAAACATAAGATACTCAATGCTTAAGGGGGTCTTATAGTAATAATACTAATGTTTGAGGCCAATATTCTCATATATATTATTACATAACTAGGGGGAATATCTTGTTTAGCCATCTTGTATAGGAAATGACATGGTAAAAATAAAGTGGGAGCTTTTATTCCCTCAATTTTAATTATGGTACAGTCTAGGTAGTACCAATAGTCCCCCATTTTAGATATGTTTATTCTTAGATATCTTAGGAATATGGGTTCCATGAATATATTGGTAGTATTTAAGAAAAAATTCCTCACAATTTCTAGTAATCTCATTTCAAATTCTATAGACAAACATGAAGGAATAACCCTCAATGTTTTTGTTATCCACATATTTTGTAGAAGGTTGTCATATCTCTCCATGTGATCTATGATCTATCTTAATGATTACATACAAGAGATATAAAATCATGTAAAAATATTATTAGTTGTCATTTTTTCATATCTAAACATTTTTGCCTTCAATCTGACACTAATAATCTCCCCTAGGGCCATGATTTTGTCAAAAGTTAAGAGAATGTCCAATAATGGGAATCATTCCACCTACACATATGTAATGATATAAAATCCATTATAATATATCTAGAATGTCCATGGATATCCTCATATTGGTCCTAAATTTGATTATGTTTTTCAAGTAAATGCCTTGGGGTTCAATCTTTGACCTTTTACTAGACACTATTTCAATTTCCCCTCCATCATGTGCTCAATCCATAAATTAGTTAAGACTTGATTATAAGCATCCTTAGGCCTGGGAAGCCTAAGGTAACTCTCACATACTCATATTGGGATATATGAAACTATGTTATATCCTTTTATAAAGTGAAAATAATCCACAAACCAAGTAACATTGAAAAAAAAATCATGAATCAAATTGATATAAAGCATTACTTCTAGTTTCATAGTTATATTATGGATCCCGATGGTTTTGATTGGTATCAAATCATTAGTATATTTTTTATCCTTCTTGGATAGATGATCTTATAATAAGTATAGTGTTATACACCCCATTTCATTTTAAAAGGTTGAATATTAGGGAAACTTGACTCTAGGGCACTCTTATCGAATTTAGTGTTTGTGTATCTAGTGTTCCTAGCAATAAAATATGCATAAAGGGCCTAGACATGTGATGGTATTATGGAAGCTATTATATAAATATACAAACATGTATTTCCTTTATAAACTATTTGAAGACTCCTATAGATTCATTAAAAAGACTAGGGATTTTGGTTACTTGAGAGCTCAAAATTGAAATTTTCAACTCATAGATTAATGACAAAGTGACTTGTCTTTGCTTAGATTTCACATATATTTCCAAATCCTATGACTTGAATGCATAATTTGTGCAAAATCAATGCAAATAATTTTTTTTATTTTCTTCCAATTTGGATTTGAATTTTATATTCAGCTTTGGTGAGTTTTTGTTTTCTACATGGCAACTTTTCATCAATTCATGTGTATCCAATCATCCTTTTAGGATTGGTGTCAATCTCTCACTTACCAGCTTTCACTTAGATATAAAACTCATTTATGTATACTCTAGACACATATCTATTTTATCATGACACTTGTCTATTTCTAATTCACTAAAGATCTTCAATCTTATGATCTTACTATATATGTTTCAAGGCTGAAAGTTAACAAGATTGAGCCACATAGAGAGATCTTAGGACTATGGATACTTGGGGACTCAAAAACTTAGCTATTTGAACTCTGAATTGTGTAGTCCTTTGGGATTTCTCTAGGTAACTAGGATGCTAACATGTGGCATGATCCTAGAAATGTAGATTATCGAAGGCTTAGGACCATAGGGCCTGTAACTTGATACTTTCCCCAGAATTATCCAAGTTAATAGAATTATGCCAACTATTAAGGTCTTATAGCTCAGATGCTTTGGGTACTAAGACTATGGGGCCATAGGGTGGTTAGGCTTTACTTTGACCTTCTAGTTTTGAGTCCATGGTATTTTTCCACATGGCATGATATCAGTAACCCATAAACTTAAATGACTTATAATTTTTCATGAAGTGAAATTTATCTTTGTTAAAATTATCTTACCATATAGATGGTCTGTAGTAACTTGAATATCGATAATGTATGGAATTTTTTTAAAATTTGGTGTGTTCCAAGTAATGTGACAGTGTCATTTATCCTATAAATTTTAAATACTTAATATTTTTGTGAGGTCTAAAGGGATCTGATTAATGTGATCCTACCACTTAACCTAATCATGGAGCTCTAGTAACTTCATAGAACATAATTAAGCGGTGACCCAGATGTGGATAATTTTTAAGTATTTGTAGATAGTCCTAAGACCACATAAAAATTAAATAAACACTAATACATGACACATTATCTATTTTAATTGATAGAAATCATAAATTTAATTTTTGAGAAAATTTATAAAAGTCAAAGGTTTAAAATGAATCATAGTTGATTCCTTAGCTTTCATTTTCATAATTTGGAACTCTACAACTTTAGAATTTTAGGACAACCTTAGTCTTATGCATATTAAAACTAATATCATGGATTTATAAGGTTCATATGATCTTGAATAAGGATATTCAAACAATATTGTATCCATATTTGAATTTAAAAAATGGGGTGCTTATTTTAGGGCATAATAAATGGTGATTAAATGGGGAAATACTCCTATGTATTTGAGAACTTAGAATTTCAATAATATAAAATAATAGAATTTTAGTTATAAAAAAAAGGATGAGAAAAATAGTCCCTAGAAAAAGACTCCTCATTCCTCATGTAACATACTAACCCTTTTAATTCTTAGGATCTATGTGCATTGTTTTGTGAGATTTATTTTACTCTTGTTATGAGAGTTTTAACAAAGTCATAGGTAAGCACTATAGGTTTCGTTTTGACTTCACATTTTGTAACCAACTAGTAAGGGAAGCTTGGGGATTAATCTTATATCATCCAAGTATCCATATCCCTAATAGAGATACCTTTGATCCCTCTTTATGTCTTATTCTACTGCTAACTAGGCATCCATATCCTCAATAGAGATTACTTGAATCACTCATCTTCTATAAGTTTGCATAATGATTTTTTTAAACACACATAGAATAAGGGTTTATAATCACCATTAGCTAGGTGTGTGTATAAGAGAACTTATTTAAATCAAACAAGTCCCTGATAGAGTGCATTTATTTCTATTATTTTCATGTCCCATACTAGTTCTAACATGTAATAGTGAAATTGATCTTTGGAAATATAAATTCTTTCTAAAATTTACATGAGTATATCAGTGTAAATCCCTATAATTTTACCTCTTTGGATGAGGTGATCCAGATGGTTGGTGGACCTGAGATGATGTGCTTCCTATATTAATTATTAGGTTATAATAAATTATTAGTAAAATCACAAAATAGAATGAATGGAGAGACTGAATAAACCCATAAAAACCTCTTGCAAGCCACCTTTGTCTAAGGGAGAAGTTAAAACTTGATATGTTTACCCAAGGTACATATTTATTACTTATGTTTTTTCATTTGATAAATAGATATTATATAATTAATATGTGTTATGAATGTATAAATCCTTTCGTAGATCACATCTATAGTTAAAATTTGTGTGTGTGTGTGTGTGTGTGTGTGTGTGTGTGTGTGTGTGTGTGTGTGTGTGTGTGTGTGTGTGTGTGGCTTTATTTACTTTCCATCTTTAATTTTTAGTCATCTAGGCCTCCATTTTCCTACCAAGATACTTTGATTATTTATTTATGTTCAAAAATCCCCCTTTATGCCATAATCTTTGGTGAGCACTAGATTAGTTTTATTATATGTACTTAGACTTAACTAGGGTTATTGCATAGTATCATTTGCCTATAGGATTTAGAACCCTTTCCTTTGGTGTTGTGTGGTAATATATCCCTTGGTTAGGTTTATTAGATATAATTTTTTCATGCTCCTTAGATATACATGGATTAAAATGGATGTTATTTAGTTACCTTATCTGATCTATGATTTAGTAACTCAAGTAAGTTGTAGATCTACCTTATGTTTTTGCATACAAGATGACTATGGACAATTAATCCTCTAAAACCTCATTACACTCTTCCCAAAAGTGATATTGAATCATAAATATTGATTTGAAATGTTTATTGACCTTCTTAGGCATTTCTAGGGTTTCCTCATCATTAACCAAATCTAATGGTCAAGTTAGTAAGGACCCAACATCTATGATAGAGTACTCTATCCTAAGGGAGATAATAAAAGACATTTTAGACCCTTTTGAAGTCATATGAAGAGTATGCATCATCCTTGTTAGGAAATTTTCTTATAAGTTAATTCAACTTGAAAATAGATTAAAGTTGTGAATTCAGGTGAGAACTGATCCTTGTGATTGTTTAGAATCATTTGAGGACCTAATTGAATCTTGTTTAGAGTTTGGATTAATAATTTGAGCTAGTGGCTTTTAAAACCCACCTAATTTTATTCAAGTTTCCATTGTATACCTTGGGGTCATGGTTCCCTCTAAGATCACTTATAGATCTTTAGGCTTGTTTAAAGAGCTTGTAGGCTAAATAGAGAAAGTGGGGATGATTTGGGTATATATCAACCATGAGAGCTATTACACATTGGCATCCATATTTTTAGGAATACAAGTTTGTTTTAACACATTGATATTATCATGCCATGAAGATGTCTAGCCAATGGGTAATGTAGTTATGAATTATTTGCATTGTACAATCTTGGAATACAAAATTAACATATTTTTTGTAGTTTTAGTCATGTGAAATTTTGGGCATGACATTTTTGTATAAAAACATGGTTTAAAAATTGAGAGTACTGGGGATCACTATTTTGGTACATATTTTTCCATAATGAATCGATGTGTGTAATTTTTTGGTGATACACTTAATTAAGGAGATGAGTATAGTACACATGAAGATTTCTTTAGACTATGGACTCTTCAACTAGGTATCATAAATTTAGCTTGATGAAGTGGCCTCCACACTTGAGAGGCCTATGTCAAGATTTTTTAGGAATCCACCCATCTATTAGAGTGAGTGAGGTTTGGTGAAGGATTAAAATAAAGGTTTTAACTAGGTGTTAGAAATTTAGATGGTCGTAGGGGCCAAGTGACCATTATCTTCTGAACATATTGTTTTTTCATAGGTTAATGTAACTTGTCCATCACCTTATAAATACACATCATACCTTTGAGGATTTAGAGATATTATATGGGATATATTAAGACTAAGAGGTTTGATCACAGCTAGGTCATAGAGTATAAGGTGGACCTAGAGTCAAGATGAGAATTTCTAGGTTTAGTGACCACCTGTTTAAAGTGAACATTACCTTTCCACTCAAGTGAAGTGTGATAGAGATTTTATTGATGTTTATAACCTTTGAGTGATAAAATTTGGAATGAATTAGGAAGAATTTTAGTGAGTAAATACCATTTTTATTAGTACATACTCTTATCATTCAAATAGTTTGAGGAATATTTTGGGCATAATACCTCCTTAGGTTAAAAGGCTCATTTATGTAGACCAAAGAGGATTACATAGACCTTAGGAGATTAATTGGTATTTTTTAGGGACAAAGAGCCTTGTTGTGTTGTACATGGGATTTTTTAAAACCTATCCACATATATATGAGTATTATTATGTATTGTCTTCACCTTGATTGATTGACTAGTGATACCATGTGGATGGCCTTATTAGGGAGCATCATGTGGGTCACATTTTTTCAACTAGCCTTTTGTAAAATGACTTTTTTTTTACTTTTGGTAGTGATTTATGTGTGGGTTATAGCCACAAGATGGAGTGACTTTACATTGGAGTTGAAAATCAATGATGATTGTACAGGGAAATGTGGGCCTTTTGTCACATCTTGGCTCTAAATAGGTGTGATCATTTATTTAATAAAGTGATGATTATGTTAGAGTGTTATTATTGCCTTTTATTACATGTTTTATCTATACCAAAGGTATAAAATTATAGTTTAGATGTTGATATCCATAATGTTTTTCTTAGGCCACAATATGGAGTGACATTCTATTAGAGTTGGACATCAGTGATGGTTGTAGAGGGACATGTGAGCCTTTTATGCCATGTTGGAATTAAGTAGGTGTGATCATTGAATTAATTAGATGATGATTATGTTAAGAGTGGTATTATTTCTTCTTTTTTCATTTTTATTGATATTTAAGGTATAGATCTAGTTTAAATGTTGGTATCCATAATATGTTTCTTAAGAACCCCTTAGAGGTTACAACACACTTTTATTGGAGTGTATATATAGATAACACCTTTTGCCTTAACAAATAGTGCTTTGGAGGTTACCTTATTGATACAAATCCATGAGAGGAACATGATTTCTTACTATTTGTTATAAATAATGTTTGAATATACCTTTCCATGGGAGGATCATCTCAAATTGATCAACGCATCCATGATAGTTTGAGTTCTTTGATAATATTAAAATAATTTCCTCATCTATAAGTTTAATTTCAATGGTGGTAGCACCTAGTTGAGTGGGGTGCCTATGAGGGTTGATAAGTTTATTTTGGAGCTAGAGATAGCTTTAACCTGGAGTGGGTGTACCTCCTTTTCTATTAAACATGCTCATGCTAATAGTGTTTTTTATTTTTGTTGCTTGTATGCTAGTTACCTTGAGCATGTAGTTTAGTATGAATTTTGATGTCAATGATTTTGTGGGTGTCAATATTTTTGAGGTAACCTTTCCATGTTTATGTTTACTAGTGAAACCTTTTGATAGTGTGTGTTGTACAAATGCATAAAAAATCTAGTGGTATGTAATACAATGTTGGATGTTGTGTTGCTTTTTGGGGCTATGAGTGCCTCACTTTTGGAACCACACCACACCCTTGTATGTATTTTGAGGTTTGAACCATATTATGCATTTTTTGATGATGAGTGCATGTGTTTCACATTCATGGTTCATGATACATTTTTTTCTTGAGAGGACACATTCTAAAGTGGATTTATTTTCATGGTAACCTAAGAGTGTATCTTGTACCTTGAATCCCTATATCATTTATTTTTCCCCTTATTCATAAATTTGTCATCAATTGTTGTATGAGTTTCATATAAATCCCTTAAAAGTGTGATTTTATATTAGATGTATAAGGGATATGGGTGTTAAGGTACCATAATAGATACAACACATGAGCATTGGAATTTGTGATGCTTATGGAGGACCTCTTGTTAGAATGGGTTGGTTAAATTAATGTGTGTAGGCAAGGATCACCTTTATCTTCTTATAGTTATTTAATGGTTATATTGATTAAGACTTGTGAGTGATTATTGTGTACCATTTTTAGTAGTTATGTACCTAACATAATTCATTAATTTCATGAATATGGGTTCCTGGAACCATGCTGATCACCTTAGATTGAACACACTTGGTTATTTTTTGAAATTTATATTTATAATAAAAATAATGAGGGGGAAAATTGCATTATTTATAATGGGTGTTGTACAAGCATGATATTTTTCTCACCCAATCATGTGTGCACTTCTTTGATGTTATTTTAGGCCTTAATAACATCAATTCTAGGGTAAGGGATCTCATAAGAATCTTCAAAGATTGATACCATTCTTGAGTGGCGGGCATCCTCTTCATAGTGGAGGATAATAGTATGTCTTTTTAGTGGCTTCCTCTATGTTAGTATTTTAACCATGATTTTATTAATGTATGTCTAAGAATTTGGACTTATAATATTAACATTCATCATATTATAATTGATGAAATTAAATTCCATTATTGCCAATATTGGTTTTTAACTTGTGTGATATTATATTCAAGAATTTGTATTATTATTTTTTAACTAGTGTGATATGAGACTCTAATATCTCTATTATTGGTTATAAGTAGTGTTATATTGAATTTTAATGTTTCTATTACTAGATTTCAACTAGCTTAAAATCAAGTTCTAATTATGTCTTAATTACTCTTGATCACATAATTTCCCATAGTTGCCATAGTATTAACTAATAATTTTCATAGTTGGAGTATCATTGTTACCTATTTTTGATATGGTCCAATCCTTAAAAGATTGAACTAATCATGGTGTCCTTTCTTCTCATGTGATTTATCCCATAAAATAACTAGGTCTAAAATCCCAAAAGCCTTAATTTTAGACCTTTTGTCAAACCATATTTTGACAATGTCTTACTATTTTTTGAAGTTATGTAGTGCTTTATTTTATGCATCTTCCATTTGGACTATATCAAGTAGAATGTACTAGATTATTTAATCTTCTCCTATATATTATTGCATAAATTGGTACATCAAGATTTTAAGAGTGATGGGGAAATTGGTTGTTATTCCTACACTAGAAAAAATGTGAAGCCTTGAGGGCTTGTTTGTGTCTTATTTTATCTACCCATATTGCATATTTTAGTAGAAGATGTCATTCTCTTTGTTTTTCTTGTGTTGACTTATTGATGGAATCCATAAAATTATTATTGGTATATTCAACCACCTCATTACCTTGTGGATATTAATTTGAAGATAATTTAATGGTAGTTTGGTTTCTATAATCCCACTAAGTAAATTTAGTAGATTTAAATGTTAGACCATTATCACAAACGATGGGGATTACAGTACTAAACCTAGTTAGTGTGTTCTCTTCCATAAATTTGATAAAATATAGTGATTTGGAGTTCTTAATGGCCACAAAGTTTGTCCATCTAATGCAATAATCAATAGCTATTAGGAAAAATTTGTTCCCTACTAAATAATATGAGTTTATCACCCCAATGTATCCAATACCCCATTAGACAAAATGGCATTCTTTAATGACTAGGTGTAGATGCATGGAAACATTCACTTCTCTTTTTATAAAAACCTAACATAAATGGTATTTCCTAACATGGTTATGGGCATATTTGAAATTCATAGGCCAATAGTTTCCCATCCTCAAAATTTTTTGGGTTGTTGCATTACCTAAGGGGTGTCCATTTCCTATCTTCTAATGTATATTGTCTAGGATGTTTACAACTTATTATTTTTAAACACATATCAAGTTGAACCCTTTATAGTTATTTAGGTATAGGACACATTTATTTATCATATAATAGGCTGATTTAATCCTAATGGCTCATTTTTACTCTCTGTTTAGCTTAGGAAGACATAAACCCATGAGTAAATAGTGGATGATTTAATTATATTATTTCCCACCAGTCACTTAGGTCTCTTTCATTTGTTTAACATGAAAACATGGATCAGTCTCAGTCATGATATGGATGATTCCATATCCTCACCACATCTTAGTTTTTTTTATTTCAAAATTAAACTCCTATAATTTCATTATCTACATACCTTGACTTTCACTCAATTCACTTTCATTAAGCATGAGCTTGATAATTGGGTCTAAAATGATGACATACATCATTTTCCTTAGAATATAATGCATGAAATTCTTCATGGCTTTAATTAGTGCATATATATTTTTGTCTATCATTGAACATTTCAACTCATCATCTTTTAAGTTGGTGTTAATAAAGGCAATTAGATGTTTATTATCGTCTATATTTTGCATGAGTAAAACTACTATATTGTGATCTAAGGTAAATAATAAATTTATAAATCCTAAGTGAAATCTAGGCTAATTAGAAATGGATTTTGAGCAATGACTATTTTGATGTCTTTAGAATTTTATTGGATATATTTTCCATTCTATTTTTCCATCTTGATTTAACATGGCATTTAATGGATCAACAATTTCTACAAATCAAGAAATAAATTTCCTACAAATTTTATCTTACCAAAGAAAGACTTCAACTCTTTATTTTTTTTAGGAGGTGTCATCTTGTAAATTTTTTGGATTCATTTTGGTTCAATGGAGATTTCATCCTTAGTGATGACATGGCCTAATAGTTTTCCCTCAGTGACTCTAAAGATGTTGTTCTTTGGATTGAGTGATACTTCATATCTTATAAACATGTCAAACACTCTCTTTATATAGTCTTCATGGTCAGCTCTATCTTTTGAAAACATTATTAGGTCATCCATGTAAATGATGATACATTTACCAATGGGTTCCTAAAAGTCAAAATTGCATATCTTTCTCCTGCATTGATTTAGCCAAAAGGAATCCTTTTGTATGAAAAATTTCCCCATTTGGTGGTGAAGGTAGTTTTCATTTTACCTTGTGCTTCTACTAACACTTTATTATATCCTAAGAATCCATCCAAGAAATATATCATATCAAATATAATAACCATTAAAATTATCATGTATAAGGAAGGCAAAGGATAATTATCCTTTTTTGATGCTTGGTTCATATTTCTAAAGTCAACACATAGCCTAATTTATCCATTCTTATTCCTGACTAGTATTAAGTTGGCTACCCAAGTAGAATGTTTGATTGGAAAGAAAATTTTGGAATAAAATATATTCTATACTTATGTCTAGATGAAAATTTGTATTTACCAACCTCTTTATTTTCCTAAAGGTTTTATGCTTTTGATTCTATGGAATGATATGTGTGATGATCCTTGAGTCAAATACCATTAGATATTCATATGCTCAATTGATCATGTATTTGTATTATGCTAGTAGACCCTTTATATTTTGTCTCTCACTTTCATTGAAACTCAAGCCAATGTTTACATGTTGGGGATTTTGGTTAGTTCTTATATTTTCCTTGATAAAATTAGACTTATTCACTTTAAGGTGTTTTTTTTAACTTATGCGCTCACATAAAAATCTTACTCTAGGGAAACCATGCGTATTGGAATGTAGTTTCCTTTTAGCTATAAGACACCATTATCTCCAAGATATTCTCTGCTTATATCTTCAACATCATTTTCATCTATTACCTAAGATTCAAAGGCTCTAAAACTATTAATAAAGTATAAAATCTAATGATCACCCTCAAATACATAGAAGTTATCCAAATTATCTAAGATACAGGGTTAAGGAATCAATTCCATAAATAATTTATACATTTTGAATTCTTAGAGTGGTGTTAGATTGGTATCTAAATCTTCCAATGAATTTCTCATCTAGTTTCCTTCCCTTAGGTCCTAGGATGTATTTAATGTTGACTGATTCAAAGGATTTGATCAGATCCTATGCTCAATGATTTTAATTATTCAAGTAAGTGAGTTTACATTGATATTTCTTTATGATTTAGTTAACAACCAACTATGAATCACATAATATTTTCAACTACTTGACGTTATACTTTAGTGTAAAATGTAGTTTGACGATTAGAGCTTCATACTTAGGTCTATTATTGGTGTAAGGGAATTGTAGCTTATAGGTAGTTAGATATTGCTTCCCATCTAGACTGATTAGGGATATTATAACACCTAAACATTTCTATTATCTTGCTTTATTGAAGTTAAGAGTTCATAAGTAATTAGGACCTTCAAATTATTGTTCATGAGGTTCTTTCTTGGTAGTGAAATTTTACACACTTGTATATGAGGCATAAAATTCAAACTTTTCATTATTATCATTGTACTTTGTGATCATATACTTCATATTCAATTCTTAATCTACTCAAATCTGATTGTCTAGCCCTTTCTAAGGTAGCCACATGTGTGATAAATTGGTGGCCATGTACCCATTTAGTGTCTTTGACCAATCACAACTCAGTGGCATTTTATTTATGAACATTATAATTGTTAACAAAAAAATTTGGTACCTCAAGTTTGTCCTTATAAAAAAATACATTTGCATGTGTATCTTTCAATTTTTTAGTAGATGATATCCCAGTTAAAGCTTAAATTATGAAATCTCTATGTTTGATGATCTAGGCTAGATTGTGAAGATTGATATTACCTTAATATTTTTCATGTCTTAGATATTTTACCCTCCTCTACTCTATGGTTATTCACTTCACAACCGATCATTCCCTTTTAGAAGAGGTGTATTATTTTTGGCCTTAGGATCTAGATGAGTAATAATACTATTTTTTAGGGACATGGAGGTAGTAATAGTCTTATTATTCCCAAAATTGTAATTATTCCTCTAAAACTAATAGAAAACATGGATCTCATCTATATTGTCCTCAAGTTCATTCTCATCCTCCACTAGGAATGGGAAGTCATATGATTCAAATACCATGTATATATTGGGAGGACTCAGAGTGATAGAAGATGATGGCTTTGGCTAATTTTCAAAACCTTCATGTATGTCCATTTCTTTCTAAAAGATCTCAAAGGTAGTGTATAACTCTATGTAGTCATGTGTTGTGTTAGGGACTCAACACCAAATAGGAAGTGATGCTTCTTAGATGTTCATCTCTATCATCTTATTAGGTTACTATTACTTTATATTATTCACAAGTCTATCGAAAGGCTTATTATACCTATGATATGAAAATTTATGACTGGTATTATGTCCCATGGTAGTTCCCATTCATTTTTATATGCTCAAAAAATTCTTTTATTAACTTCTACACCATTTACTAGAGAACATCCATTTATAATTTTTTTATAATCAATAACAATATCTTTTGTAGAATTAATATTAACTAGTATTAGATCTTGGTTTATATTTTTCTAGTTGAGTGTAGACACATAACTATTTCTGAATCTAAGGTGCTAGTTAGGTGAAGCATGGGCTAAAGACAATTGGGTGTAAACAAGGTTTTAATTTTGAGCCACAACATTTTGATTAGAATTTAGAACTGGGTTAAGGGATATAAAATTAGGACCAATATGAAGTGGGGCTAGAACTTGTGACCAAGAATTCAATTTTCTATTACTGTTAATAGCTTCAACATATGCTAGTGATGATGAGATAATTTTAGGTTCTCTACAAATAAAAATATTAGTCATATGGTAGAAGGAATTCTTGTACATTTTGACTGATAACACCTCATCAGGTTTATAGATATCTTCAATTTGACTATACACTTTTCAAAAATCTTTCACTAAAGGCTTGAATTGGTTCATTCTACTCTCTTATTATTCTTAAAAATTGTTAGTATACAATACTTAGGATAGTGACTTGTCCAAAATGTGTTAGAAAAGTATTTTGACATTGCTTCTAAGATGTGATATAATCTTTTAGGACATTAAAAACTAGTTAGAAGAAGTATATTATAATGTGAATGGGAAGATTCTATAAGCCACATATTTTTGGGTACATTTATTATTCTTAGAGAAGTTTTGAAATCCTTTATGTATTCTTTGATATTCCTACCTCCTAAAGGAAATAAGGAAGGAAGATACTTCTTAGATTTTATAGATAGATCATGCACATCTCTAGGGATTTCAATAGTAGAACTGATTGACCAAGCTTAGGTCATTAAGCATAGAGGAATACAAGGTCATATATTTGGGGAATATGATTGGGTTTGATGTCCTCTAAAGACACATTTATCATACCTAATGTTTTTATGTATTTTCAAAGGTAGGTATAGGAAATAAGTATACAAGTTGGACCTTATTAATATTTTTGATATATCTATTACAACCCAAGTAATCTCTTTTATGGAAAAAAAGTGGGGCCTCCTTCTAACACTAGATAAATTCAAGTTGATGCAGGTTTTATTCACACCAAAGAATCTTACAAGGTACCCTCTAACATTTTAGGATCAATGAAGAAATATTCACCACTAGCCATTTGAGTCTCATTGATTTTTTCAACATAAATGTGTGGATTACTCTTAATCATGAGTTGATGATTCCTTGTCCTCTCACCATCATGGTTGGTTTCATTTCAAGATCAAAATCCTATAATTTTGTCATCCATTTGCCTCTTTTTTGGATTAATTCATTTTAGCAGAGCATGAGCTTGATAGTTGGGTATAAAATGATAATATACATTTTATTTCTAAGAATATAATGTCTAAACTTCTTCACAAATTTAATTAGTGCATATTTATGTTTATCTATCATGGAATATTTCAAATCTACATCTTTTAGGTTGGTGTTCATAAAGTAAACTTTATTTTTATTGTCATATACATTTTGCATGGTTAAAATTACTATAGTGTGATTTAAGTAAAATTAGAAAGGTATAAATTCTTAGTGAAATATAGTTTTATTAGAATTGGAGCTTAAACAATGGTGGTTTTGATGTCTTGAAAAGCTTTCATAGATTTTTTTGTCCATTTTATTTTGGAGTCTTGATTCAACATCACATTTAATGGCTTGACAATCCTTACAAATCTAGAAATCAATTTCCTTAAAAATTTTATGTTAAAAAAAAATTCAAATCTTTCTTATTTTTAGGAGGTGTCAACTTGGGGAAGACTTGGATTCATTATTTTTCACTGGATATTCCATCCTTAATGATGACATGGCCTCTTAGTTTTCCCTCAATGCTTCTAAATATGTTCTTTGGATTAACTGATACTCCACATCTTCTATACCTATCAAACACTCTCTTTAGATAGCCTACATTATCATATCTATCTTTTTTAAACACTATAAATTTATTGATATAAATGTTTATACATTTTCCAATGATTCCCTAAAGGGAAAATTCCATAGTTTGTTGGGATATTGATCATACATTGATTAGGCCAAAAATCATCCTTTTATATTAAAAATATCCCCACTTGGTGGTGAAGGTAGTTTTCATTATGTTTTGTGCTTTTACTAACACTTGATTATATCATTAAAATCCATCCAAGAAGGACATCATCTCAAATATACAAACCATTTGAATTGCCTCATATAGGGAAGGAAAAGGATAGCTATCCTTTTTTGATGCTTGGTTTATATTTCTAAAGTCAACACAAAGACTAATTTATCCATTCTTCTTCCTAATTGGCACCAAGTTGGCTACCCAAATATAATGTCTAATTGGAAAGACAATATTGGCATTAAATAGATTTTTTACTTATGTCTAGATGAAAGGTTCTAGAATTCGATTTATTGGCCTTTTTCTTTGCCTAAAGGGTTTTTGCTTTGGCTTCATTGGGATGGTATGAGTGATGACTCTTGGGTCAAATACCTTCATATATTCATATGTCTAGGAGATCACATATTTTTATTATGTTAGAAGATCCTTAATCTTTTATCTCTCACTTTCAGTTCATCTCAAGCTAATTTTTACATGTTGGGGATGTTGGTTATTGCTTATATTTTCATTGGAAAAATTGGACACAATCACTTTACATTGTTTTTTATTTTTCTCTTGTGAATCCACATCAAAAACTCACTCTAGGGAAACCATCCACATAATTGAGAAGGACCTTTAAAATGTTTTTCATGAGTTTATTACTTGGTAGTGAAAGTGTACACCCCTATATGTGAGGTTATAAAGCTAAAATTTTAATTGTAAGCATTGTATTATATGATGAATTACTTAATATTTATATCTTGGTCTACCCAAATTTGATTAGATACCCATTTTTAATGTAGCCACGTGCATGAGAAATCTATGTCCATGTACTTATTTAGTATCTTTGACTGATAAAAAATTAGTAGTAGGACATAAGATTCTAAAATGTCCATGAATATAATATATGTATTTTTATACACATGGCTTAGATACAATTTATATGTGTACATTTGTCAACTCCTTAATGCATGGGATAAAAGACTTGTATGGTTATAGGTCAAATCTTTTTGACTTGTCTAGGGTTAAACCCAATTTATTTCATGTAGTTTTGGGTATTAATTGGATAAGGCACTTGAGTCAACCAAAAAATAATGAATGTTGTTTTTTAACATTCCAATGTTTAACCAAAAATGTGGTACCTCAGGCTTGTCCTTATAAACAACTACATTTACATGTGTAGCTTTTTGTTTGTCATTATATGATCTCCTATTTAAATCTTTTACTATAGACTCTCTCTGTTTGATGATCTGGGCTAGCTCATTAAGACTGATATTAGCCTTAATCTTCTTCATGTCTTTAATAATATTATACACTATTCTTCTTTATGGTTACAAACTCTACAATTGGTTGTTCCCTTTTGGATGAGGCATATTATTGTTGGCCTTAGGATTAAGAGAAATAACAACCCTATTGTTTGGGGGCATGGAGGTAGTATTAGGATGATTGTTCTTAAAATTATAATTAGTCCTCTATAACTACTATAAATCATGGATCTCATCTATATTTTCCTCGGGTTCATTCTCATCCTACACTAAGAATATGAATTCATATGTCTCAAAGACCATGGATGTGTTTGGAGGATCCAAATGGGTAGAATAAGATGGTTCAAGATGATTTTCAAAAACTTCATATTTTTTCATTTCTTTATGAAATATCTCAAAGGCAATCCATAAATATATACAATCTAGTTTACCATGATGTGTTGTGTTATGGACTCAACATAACTTAGGAATTAATGATTCTAATATTTTCATCTTTGGCATCTTATTGGGTGGTTGGTACTTTGTATTATTTCTAAGTATATTGAAAGGCCTATTGTACCTTTGATATGAAAAGTTCTAATTGGAATGATGTCTCATGGTGCTTCCCCTTCATTTTTACATGCTCAAAAACTCATTTCTCAACTTTTAAACCATTCATTGGATAACATCTAGTTCTAGTTTTGTATAATTAGTAGTGATACCCTGTGTAGTATTAATATTAACTATTGTTAAAGATAGTTTTATATTTTGTTGGTTTGGTTTACACATAAAATTATTTAGGAAACTAAGGTGCTAGTTAGGTGAAGCATGGGCTAAAAGTAATTGGGTGTACACTTTCTTATGATTTTGAGCCATAACATTCTAATTAGGATTTTAAACTAGCTTGAAGGATAGAAAATTAGGACCAATATGAAGTGGGGCTAGAGCTTGTGAGTAAGTATTTAATTTTATATTAATATTAATAGCTTCAACATAGGCTAGAGATAATGAGGTAATTTTAGGTTCTCCATAAATAAAAATAGTAGTCTTAGAGTCCAATGCATTCTTTTGCATTTTTAGGGATAATGCCTTAGTGGGTTTATAGGTATCTTTAAGTCAATTATATATTTTTTGAAATCTTACATTAAAGGATTAAATTGGTTCTTTCATCTCTCTACTCATTTTTTTAAAGTTTTGGTATATGACACTTAGGTCAATGACTTATCCAAACTATGATAAAAAACTATTTTGACATTGATTCCAAGATGTGATCGAATCTTCTATGACATTTAAAAACTATCCATAAGTAACATATTTCCATGTGAATGGAAGGAGTATACAAGCCACATATTTATGGGTTACATTTAGTATCCCTAGATTAGTTTTGAAATACTTTATGTGTTCTTTAGTAGTTCTGCCTCTTGAAGGAGGTAAGTAAGGAATATACATCTCAGGGTTTCTATCTAGATCATGCACATCTCCAATGATGGAAATAGTAGAACTAGCTTTCCAAGCTTGGGCCATTGAGAATAGAGGAAGACAAGGTCATCAATTTAGAAAATATGATTGGGCCTGATGTTCTCTAAATACATTTTTATCTAACCCAACTTTTCTATGGATTTCCAAATGTGGGTATATTAATTTTGTATTTAAGATAGAACTTGTTAATATTTTGCGTATATCTAGTAGAACTTAAGTGATTTATTTAGAGGAAACATAATGGGGGCCTATTTATAGTGCCAAATAAATTCTTGTTGACTTGGGTTTTATGCAGGCCATGGAACCTTATAAGGTAAACTCTAACATTTTAAGATTAATGAATAAATATTCACTCCAAGGCACAAGTTGTAGGGTATTATGTTTTATAAGCAATATTTTGGTGGAATGGTGGTGAGAGGAGTATTTTCTTACCTTATATGGTTTAGATATGATATAAATATATATATATATATATATATATATATATATATATATATATATATATATATATATATATATATATATATATATATATATGAGATGGGTAGATTGATGATCGATTTAACCTTTGGTGAGCCTAGTCAAAACTCAAAAATGAAAGAAAGGTAGGGAAGGAAATCAAGTTTGTGTATTAAACAAGATGGAACCTTTCTAATCTAGATCTTGCACTAAAGGATGGACAAGCAATCTAGAACCAATGTTTAATACAACATACTATATTGATACCAATAATCTAATATATTTAGGAGTCTAATGGAACAAAAATACAATGAACTTTAGCATATATAATCAAAGGTTATTTTATTTGTGAGATTTCAATTGCATGTCTACAAAGGGAGATTATGATTATTACATAAAATCATTTAAATTCACAATATCATAATATGAATAACTTTATTTAAAATAATACTCATGAGAAACCAAAATATTAAGATACCGGTTTAATGTAATTTCTTACAAGATTCACAAGTTTTGAGAATAAAAATATTGTCACATCAAGCCTTATTACAAAACAATCCATAGAGTTTATCCTCCCTTTGTGATTGGGAAGATATATATATATATATATATATATATATATATATATAATATTGGGGAGGGGATGCCTCATACTCCAAAAAAAATTTAAATTTACATATATAATAATATAATTATGTGTCAAAATCATTCAAAGCATGCACATAAAAAAAGGTATATACATAAATAGGATTACTCAACCAAAACATAATACCTATGTGTGTGTTCACATGTGTGTACAAAAAATAAATTTGTAACCATCAATCCCAACTAAATTTAAACATGAAAATATATGTACATACACAAGGTGATGTTGATGTGGAAATGCTATAAGATTAAAATGATTAAGTGACAATTGTATAAATAGAGATAACCACTATAACCCCTTGAGGGATTAAAATTAGCTCTATTGGAGTATGTCTTATTACATATCCATAAAATTGGGGACCCTATGATGATGTGGCATCACTTATATTTAACTTTATGCTTGGTAATGGCCTTGATGTTCCCTTTGTGGCTTTGAGTTTCTTAAAGAATGTGTGTTGTTTCAAACTCTTTATTGATAATATCAAAATTAAGTAAGGAAGGATTAAATACTTTGATGTATTCAGGGATAAACCTTATATGCTATACTTTAGATATCCTAAATTTAAAACCAAGGGATTCATCCTTATTATATATTTGGAAAAAAAATTATTTGTAGAATCTCATCATTAGTCTTATAAATAGTTCATTCAACTTCCTCAAATTTATCTAAAAATTCTTTAAGGAGTATTTCAAAATTGAGCCCGTTTAATAGTTTACCTATAGAGTTTATCACATATATGATCATCATATATATTAGGATATATAAGGCCTCAGTCTCATGGCTTGAAAAATTACCTATTAAAACCTTCATTTAGGCATGCCAATTAAAGGCACCATCCCTTTTTGAAATTACATAACTTAAAGCCCATTAACATCTTGGGTAGACATTAGGTTTAGATGATTAAATGCACTACTTATTTCATACTTAACCAAGAATCTAAGCCTATTTTAAAATTATTTTAATTGGTGATAGAGTTTTAAGACCTTAATCTTCTCAAGTTGACTTTCCCCTAGAGACTTGAATGTTATTCAAAATCTTATATAGCCTCATGGATGCACTCTAGGCACTGATTATAATTTCTTGATGGGTATGGATGATTTGCCTATGTAGTAGTATTCATTGTGATTCTTCCTTAATCCTATACATCTCCTTCATATCCTCCCCAACTGTATCCACACAAAAATAAAAATATTCTATATATTTTTTAGGGTCATTTTTATTCTTTTATCCTTTTTGACCAAGGGAAATAAGTTTTCTCTTTATTCAAAATCTATCTCCTCCATTGTACTTGTGTTCACCACTTTCCTCTTTATAACCCTTTCAATTGTTACACTCTATTTATAAAATCAAGTAGAGACTATAGGCATCTTAGTGAAGACCATGTTTTATTTATCATCTTTTCATCCTTGTATCTCTTTAACCCATTAGGGAATAATAAGTTCTCCTTCTTCAATTTGGATTGGGTCTTCATAGGTATAGGGTATAGTAATCATTGGAGGTGGAGTTATTAATATAGGTGTTAATGAATCAAATATTTGAAAAACGGAATTAGAGGGGTTGTTAAATAATACTTTTCCATTTTCATGTTTCCCTTTGAGGGGTGAATTTAGCCACAATCTTATCAGGCCTTGAGTTTTCACAACCAGTATTGTAGTTGATTATACATGTGAAAATTATGGAAATTTCACCTCCAATTGAGATAAAGATTTTGGGGCCACTAGTGGTCCTTGTGGGTCAAAAATATAAACTAAAACTAAATTCTCAAAATAGACTCTCTTCTTTGGAGCCATTATTTGGGTTGATGTTGAAAGAATAAAAGAATCAATTGAACTCAAAAGTGGTGGCCTAGGAATAATAGACAATTAGTTTATAGCTTATGTATATACAATAGTAATGGAATAATCAAGACAAGAGACTAACTTATTAATATCTTATCTCTCTTCTTAGTAATGATTTATTATTCTAGTGTTGCAGCTAGAGTTTCTTCTTCATGTAAGCTTCCCAAGCTTATTGTTTTTTCATTTTATAGTTCTACCTCATCATCCATTTAATCTTAGGATCTTTCTTCAAATAAACTCTACTCATGCCCCTTAATTTTTTTTGCATTCTCTTCATCTTCATCTCTATGATAAGCCACTAGTGATATTACATGTCCATGTTGTTCTTCCTCTACTTCCTCATCAAGGGATCCTCCTAGATTAGAAATACTTAATGATGTCCTTTCCTCCAATTATTCTAATTTTATGAATGTTGGAAAGACTCCATATTTCCTTTGATAAGTGATTATGGGTGGAATACGAGGTGAGGGATAATAAGAAACCACATTAGTAGGTACTACCACTACATGTTATGATGAAAAAATTGAAAGTGGAATAACATTGGTGGAGGCAAGAATGGATGAAGAGGGGACTAGTATAACAAGAAGTGTTTGAAGATATATCCCCTCACTAGTAGTGTTGGATGGATATGGATTTTTTGATGTGTTTGAGGGTAAGTATGAGTATACATAAGAGAAGAGAATGAAAATTTAAATAACTTTGGGAAACTTACCTATGTGACTATTTTAAGTGGAGGGAAAGGTGCCTAAGAAAATGTACTTATTTGTCTATCTAGAGGAGGTGTGGTCCTCTAAAATTTAGTGGATGTGCCATGTTAATAGTAAATGAATTAATGGATGGCATATGGGGACTAAGAAGACCTCTAAGAATCTATTTCATAATATATAGGTTTTTATCCCTTTGACCATTGGGTTATCCCTCTAATATATTAGTATATCCTTCTATATGAGAGAGATGTTGGTCTTGTCCTACTAGATCCTATGATTGTGTTAAAGGCCCTTGATGACTCGAATCCCTTTCTACCTACCTTACCATTTCCTTTTACTTAATTTTGATAAATTATAGGTCATATTTAATGGCTTGGGAAATAATCATAAATATTTGTTTGTCCCTCATGAAGGTCCAAACTTTTGAATCATTTAATTTATTAAAAAATATAGCATCACATTCATACTCTTTGTGACCACATCTAATGGTCACCCATTTTTTATACTTGAGGAATTGAATATAGTTTATAATTTTTCCCTTGGGGTACCATTCTTTGAATTGGGCCACCTTTAAATTATAATGAGATCTAACCTTCCCCACCTAACTGAAGTGTGCGCTCACCACAAACTGAAGTTGATTGATGATTAAGGGGGTCTTATAGTAATAATTATAATGTTTTAGGCAAATGTCCTTATATATATTGCTGTATAATTTGTTGGAAATCTCTTATTCAACCATCTTATATGGGGCATGGTGTGGTAAAAATAAAGGGTTACTCTTGTTACCTTAATTATAATTATGGTATATTTTACATAATACTAGTAATCTCCCATTTTAATTTTGCTTCTTCTTAGATTCTTAGATAGCATAGGAATATAATTTCTATGAATATCTTGGTAAACTTAAGTATAAATTTCCTCATAAATTATAATAATCTCATTTTTGAATCAATAGATAAATAGAAAAGAATAGTCCTCACAAATTCTAATATCCACATATTCTACAAAAGATGTCATAGTTTTACATGGCCTCTATGGAACATCCCAATGAATAAATCCAACATATACCACATCATGTAAAAATAATTTATCTAGCTTTTGTTCATATCTGAACATTTGTGCTTTTAATTTTACATTGATAATAGGGGCATAATTTTGTGAAAAGCTAGAATAATGTCCAACAATGGGACCCTTTCCACCTATACATAAGTAATGCTATCAAATTTATACAATATTTTTAGAAGGTCCATGGATATCATAATACTAATATTGAATTTGATTATGTTTTATAAGGAAATGCCTCTCTTGGGGTTCAACCTCTAACCCTTCACTAGCCACTATTTTAATTTCCCCTTCATAGTGTTGTCCTCAATCCATAAATTAGTTGAGACTTGATTATAGGAAACCTCAATACCTAGAAGCCTAAGGTACATCCCAAGTTCCCATCTTGATATATATACAAATACATTATTTATTTTTATAAGGTGAAAATAATCCCTAGAATAAGCACCATTAAGGAAATCGTGAATCAAATCGATATAGGGCATTATCTTTGGTTTCACAATGCATTATGGATCCCCATAGTTTTGATTGAAAACAAGTCATGAATGTATTATTTATCCTCATGTGATATATTATCCTATAATTAATATGGCACTATGGATTCCATTACATTTTAGATTGTTGAATGGTAGGAAAACATGAAGTATAGGGCACTTTTATTGAATATAGTGTCTATGTATTCAATGTTCCCAATAATGAAATATGTAGAAGGGGCCAAGGTGCATTATGGCCTTAGGAATCCATTTTAGTAGCCTAGTAATATGTATTTCCTTTGTAAACTATTTTAATTCTACTGCATATATAGTAAAAAACTAGGGATTTTGGTCTCTTGAGAGCTCAAAATTGTAATTTTCAACTCATAATTTAATGATGAAGTGACTTGTCATTACTTAAATTTTACATTTATTTCTGAATATTGCACCTTGAATGCATAATTAATGTGACATGAATGTGAATAATGGCCTTTTAATTTTGTTCTCATTTGTATTTAAATTTGACAGTCAGATTTAACAAGTTTTTATTTTCTAAATGCAAAATTTTCATCAATTCATGTGTCCAATCATCGTTTTGAAATAAGTGTCAATATCTCACTTACCACATTTTTCTTAGTTATAAAAATAATTTATGTGTAATCTATATTGTTAGGAATAAATCATAAATTAATGTGAAATAATTTCATAGAATCACAATGATAAGATCTATAAAAAGAGATACACAAAGAACAAAAATAAAAATATACAACAAGAAGACTAGATTTAATGTGGTTCACCCAATGTGGGATGCATCCACCAAGAAACACTTGATTAGATTTTATTACAAGCCACAAGAGTACAATCCACTCTTAGATGAGTCTTCTCACAATTATAATGCACAAATATTATTTGGAGTTGTGCTCAACAAACTCTCCTAAATTTGCATTTAAATTCACATACTTTGTTCTTCCTTCCCAAACTTAGATTCTCATATCATATTACCTATTGAATTTCCATCTATAAATAATACATAAACATAATAGTTCTACAAAATAATGGGTAACAAAACCATGGGCCAAGTCAACCCATAATGGTTTCCCATTAAAGGGGTCCAAAAAATTTAATGTATAGTATTTGAATGTGTAGTATTTTAAATACATTGTATTGTGGAAATAGGCTCCACAAAATAACATGGACACGTATCCGTTTGATTTTGACACTTGTATATTTCTCATTTACCTAGGGTATTTAGAATTATGATCTTGTTTTATATGATCTAGGGCCATGAGTTAATGGGATTGATCCATGTGGAGTGATCTTAGGGCTATCGATACTTTGGAATTTAGATATTTGGTTATTTAAACTTTGAACTATGTAGATCCTCCATAAGGAATCCATTTGGTTGAGATGTGGACATGTGGCACGATTTTGAGGTGTGAAGGATTACAGGATTTATACCATGGGGCCACAAGGCCATTAAGTTCACACTTTCCTAAAATACTCTGAGTTAATGGAATTGTTCTAAATGTAAAGGTCTTAGAGATCTGATACTCAAGGTACTTAGACTATGGGTTCATTAGGATTTGATTTAAACTTTTGGGTTTTGTGTCCATGGTATTTCTAAACATTGCATGATCTCGAGAACCTAATAACTTAGATGACTTAGATTTTCTGATGAAACAAATTTTGTCTTAATTAATGTGGGTTTTACACACAAATGACCTATATTAACTCAATTTTTGATAAGGTATGAAAATTTTGTTAAAATATGGTCATTTTGAGTAACATGATAGTGTCATTTATCCTAAAAATTTGAAATACTTAAGATTTTTGTGAGGGTTAAAGGACTATAAATAAGTTGATCATGTCACTTATCCCAATTGTGGAGCTCTAGGAACTTTATGGAACATAATGAAGGTGTGACCTAAATGTAGATAACTAGTAAGTCTTTGTAAATAGTCCTACAACCACACAAAAATCAAAGAAACACTATAACATGGAACATTATCTCCATTAGTACATAGAAAGCATAAAGTCAATTTTTGAGAAAATTTGGGAAAGTCCAAGGTTTGAAATTAATCATAATCGATGCCCTAGATTTGATTTTTATGATTTTAAATTATGTAACTTTAGACTTTGAGGATAACCTTAGTCCTATGCATAATAAAATAAATATCATGGATTTATAAGGTTCATAGGACCTTGAATAATTATATTCAAATAATAGTGGGTCCCTATTTGAATTCAAAAAATGGGGTGTGTGTTTAAGGGTAAAATAAATGGTGAATCAATGGGGAAATACTCATGAGTATTTGAGAACCCATAATTTTGGTAATACATAATAATATAATTTTAATTATAACAAGAAAATAATGAGTAAAATAGTCCCTAGAAAAAGACTCCTCCCTTGTCTTGTAACATATTAACCATTTTCATTCCTTGAATCCATGTGTGTGGTTTTGTGATATTTATTTTCCCCTTATTAAGAAAGTCCTAAATAAAAATTGTAGGTTTCATTTTGAATTTATATTTTTTAACCAAATAATAACAGAATCTTGGGCATCTATTTGATGCCAACTAGGTGTCCACAGCCCTAACAGAGATACCTTTAATCCTACTTTAATCCTTTTCTAATACCATCTAGGTGTTTATATCCCCATTGGATATTAATTTAATTAATCATATTCTATAATTTTGTATAATTATTTATTTTAACATAGATATAAGGTTTGGTAATCACCATTGGTTAGCTATATGTATAAAATAACTTATTTAAATCAACACATCCTTGTTAGTGTGCATCCATTCCTATGTTTATCATCTCCCATAAAAGTTTTAGCATGCAATAGTGTAATTGATCTTTGAAATTGGAAAGTATTTCTAGTTTTTAATCAGTTTATTAGATTAAATTCCTATCCTTTTCCCTTTTTTGATGAGGTGATTGAGATGATTATTGGATGTGAGATGATGTCCTTCTTGGATGGATTCTCAGGATATAAACAAGTGTTATTATAAGCATAAGATATATTTAAATAAGAGACTAATCAAATCCATAATAACCTCTTGAAAAGATCCATTCGATAATGGAGAGATTGAGAATCAATAGTTTCACCCAAGGTAAGTATTCCTAACTTTTTCTATTCCATTTGATAGATAGAATTTATATAATTAATATGTTTTATGAATTCATAACTCCTTGATTAGATTACCTCTACAGTTAAAATTAGTGTAGGTATAGGGTTTTATTTACTTTCCATCTTTCATTTTAGATGATCTAGGCCTCTATTTCCCTACTATGATATACTTATTTTTTATTTATGTTTAACAATTCCCCTTTATGCCATAATTTTTGGTGAGCGCTACATTAGTATTATTTTATATACTTAGACTTAGCTAGGGTTATTGCATAGTTTCATTTTATTAGAGGATTTGAAACCCTCTCATTTAGAATTATGTGGTAAGATATCCCTTACTTAGGTTTAGTGAATCTAATTTGGTTATGTTACTGATATAAGCATGCATTATAATGGATGTTAGTTAATTACCTTATATGATCTTGGATTTATTAGGTTAGGTAAGTTGTAGATCTATTGTAATTCTTAAAAAAAATGACTATAAAAAATTATTCCTCCAAAACCTCCTTGCACTCTTCCCAAAATTAATATTGAATCATAAATATTTATTTACCTTAAGTATTTTTAGGTTTTCCTCATCATTGTTCAAATATGATAGTCAAGTTAGAGAGGATCTAACATCTAAGATAGAGTGTCGTATCCTAAGGGAGCTATTTAAAGACATTTTATAACCTTTTGAGGTCATATGAAGAGAATACATTCCTCCTTGCTAACAAATTTTCTTTCAGTTAATTCAACTTTAAAATAAATTCAAGTTATAAATTTGCGTGAAAATCAAACCTTGTGATTCATCTTAATCATTCAAGGTCCTCCTTGAATATTGATTAGAGAATAGATGAATCTTTGAGTAAGTGGTTTCTCAAACCAACCTACTTATATTCAAGTGTCCATTGTAGACCTTAGGGTTGTGGTGTCCTCTTTGTTCTCTTATAAAGTTTTAGGTTTGTTTGAAGATCTCAAGGGATAAATAGATCATGTGGGGATAACTTGGTTATATAGAAACCATGCAACCTCTTATGATTTGACATCCATGTTATTGTACCCAACATACCCCTTTTCTTCTTAAATAAATGGGGACCTACTTTTTTGGATTTTTCCCTTATTTATTGAGCCTTTATTCTATTTATCTATGAAAAATTCTAATGAGATTATTCCTTAGTATTTACACTTAGAATAAAAAAATAATGGTATTATACATTTTTATGGACTAACCTTATTGATGCCTTTTTGGGAGATTTTTTTAACTATGTAGGTTTTTCAAGACAGTTTTATTTAGAGGAATTATATTTAGGGTTTAATTTTTGGACATTTTTCTTAGGAATTTTTCATATAAATTTTGGTCTTCAAAACTTTTATTCGAGACTTATTCATCAAGATTTTTTTCTCTTTGGGTTCTTTATTTAGACATTATCCATGGAAGACTTATTCAAATTTTGTTCATTGAGGTTTCTATATTAGACCTTTTATTCAAAGTTTTTATATCAAACATTTTGTCCAAATGATTATTTTTAATGACTTATCTTTTATCATAAATTTGGTCTTCAAACATTTTATTTAGAACATTTACTCTAAATAGATTTGGTCTTTAGGATTTTTGATCAGAAAAATTATTTGAAATAGTCATCATAAGCTTTATGTAATTTGGAGATTTTTTGGTCTTCGAGATTTTTGTATTGGGTATTTTGTTTAAAACATTTTTATGAATAGATTTTTTGGTCTTTAGGATTTTTTTTTAAGGTTTTTGTTCAAAAGATTTGTTTAGATATTTTTAGGATCAGTCTCAACACAAAAATCTACTCCCAATTCCTAACTAAAGATTAATAGTACATAAAGCAATATACTTCCCAATACTTGCTAAGGATACCCATCAACTAAACTAACAAGATTTGAACTATTTAGATAATACAAAACATATGAACATTAGAAATTTATAAAACATGAACTAGAATTTAATTCTAAATCTATGTACATTACATGCATCTATTGACATATTCATTGCTCACAAATGAATTCAAACTCGATTGCTATCCTATGCCTGAAATCTGTAGTAACTTGTAAATCTATTAATAAGTAAAAAAACCACTAGTAGAGGATAATTTTTCATATAATGTGTAACTATAATATAATAACTACACATAATTTTAATGAAATCATCATCTAAGAGTTTCAGAGGAGAACTTATACATCACCATTTTCCATAAAGAATTCAACAAAATTCATATACACAGTCTGTGATGCCACCATATTCAATAATAGGTATGGAAACTATTCATAATTATGGGATATTATCAGCTATGTCAACATATTTTAATTATATGGGAATCTATATACCATGGAATAATAATTCATTATAGACTTGCTCTCCCTCAAGAGATAAGCACTGCATTCAATGATGACCAAACCTAAGGTGATGCCCTACATTGACCTCCTATGAGAATTATTATTCACTAGGAAGATTACATAAGATGATTTTCTACATCACATGGATAACCAAATAATCATGGTATGCATCTCAAGAGCTAACTTTTAGAGGTGTTTATCACTACCAATTCCATATGTGTATTTTGATAAGCTTAGACTAGTTTTGTGTAACCAAGTGAATTCATTGGATAAAGTAATCAAATCATGTATTATCCTTTGGGAAACCATCACAAATAAAGTTAAAAATCCCACCCCTAACAAAAAATTTATAATGGGAATATGGATTGGGATGGAGCTACTTAATAGGGTGTATGGCATGCCTAATATCCATTTTCTTAATTTGGATTTTGTGCCATTGTTACTTATGATTATGATTCATGATGAAACTTTTAATTTGGGACAAATTATTATCTTATTATTAAGAGATAAATTCATTCACAAGAGCAAGCAACCCACTCCAAAAAGCCACTTTTACATGATGTCATATCTTTTGGATGATGTGATGAACACAATATAGAAGGCCCTTCATGAGCTTTGGAACCTAACCACAGACTATGCAGAATAAAATTTGGGATTATTACCAATTCCTAAACATTTATGAATATATAAATAACATGGTTTGAATTGGTGAGGATGTCTATCCTCAAGTATGGAAAGCAATCCATGGGTCTCCAATGCCCAGAATTGGAGTAAGCATAGTGAAAACACTTGTTAGGAAGGGTGATTACTGCTTGTATCCTAACTACATGGAAATAATGATTATAAAATATAATTTCCACCCCTATAACTCCATAAATATGTACCTAACTAATTTATAGATCAAGAAATTTATTATCAACTTTGGTGGAGTGTTGAGGAGGACCTAATTAAAAATAAGAAAAGCACATATTATGGGTCACATATGGTCATCAGTAGGATGTGCTACACTCAAAGGAAGTGATTTGTAGAGGTAAGAAAAAAAATCAAAATATATCATTTTCCCACCATGCCACACAAAGATTGGGATCCCATAGTTTCATACAAAGATGCATTCAGGGCTTAGGGATCCCATACTAACACATCCCATATTACCATGACTTCCTATTTTTGAATGCAAAAGATGATGACCAAGTCCTAGATAAGATAAAAAAAATTGGATATGAGGAGTATTATTTAAAGATAATTCAATAGGATCCTTCAATAATAGTAAAGGAAATGTGTAATAGGTTGCCACTTGTTACAAGGTGGACAACTTCAGATTTTTGGTATAGTCAGCCCTATAATAGAGTAAGGAATAAGGGGAACCTTCATAAGAACTTCCTTTTAAGTTGAAAACTATCAAGAATTAACTAGGGGTGAATATTCCTAATATCAGAGGAGATTCAGGTGATCACATTAATCTAGAGTCCTTTGATGAGGAATAATAAGACCACCTAGTTATAGATACAATATAAATTCCTACATTTACCCCCCAAGTGTAAGAGTCTACATCATCAAGGGTACATATAGAGTAATATGATACCTCAGTTTAACAAGGCTCCTCTTTAGAGGCTAAGACCACTATTTTTTATAAAAATAAGCTAATGAATCCCCTTATAGGTAGCCAAATAGTTGAGAAATCATAGAGTTTGCCTTAAATACCTCAATAATAGGAGGAAGAAGAATAAGAACTTGATGAAGAAGAAGAATTGGAAAGAGCCAAGGTACTAAGCCTCATGATTGATAAATGGAAAGAACCAACCATAGAGGACAAAATATGTAAAAAGTTTTAGCCTTTAGGGACTACTTTCCTAGTTTCTTCATGTGTGCTTATTTTTGGTTGTTTTCTAATTTCCTCTATTTTAAACACTCCCAAGGTAAAATTTGCCACTTTCACCGTTAATGATTCATTAACCTCTTCCTCTTTCTTGTACATTCCTCTACTCACTCCAAAAGTAGGGGACTCTTCTACCACCATTGTTACATATTCCCCCATTGTACCATCCACTTCCATCATGGACACTACTAGTATTTACTCTAGCATTACCAAAATTAGAACCTTGAAGAGTAAAAAGTTATCCAAGAAAATTGAAGTAGCCATGGCCACTCCGCAACTCCATGTTTCATCCACCCAGATCACTTTACCCATGTCATCTATCACTTCAACCCAATAGACCACCATGATAAGCTCCATAAAATTGAATAAGGAAAATCAATTTATCATGATCCATCCATTCCTCCAATATAGATGTTTGGATTGGTCCAAGATCATTTTGCCTTCCATTCCTAACACAATCCTCAAGGTAGCTAAAAAGAAATAACAAGAAGAAGTTCTTGAGGAAAAGTCTATGGTTAAAAGCACGCAAGAGATATATCCTAATTAGTTGGTAATTCTTACATGGGTTATTAATATAATAACCAAGACTACTCAAATTCTTAGTTTTAAGATCAAAGAGTTCCCATCTATAACAAATTTGTTTGACAATCCATATAGAAGCATCTAAAGGGTAAGAAAGAGAAAGTTGGAAGATGAAGCTAGTATGGAGATGATTCTATAAGAAAGGAAAAAGTTTATGCCTTATCTAAGAGACAAAATAGATAGGTGGGATAATCCCCCTATAATGAGGATTTAAAGTCTCTAGTCAAAGCATATAAAGATGCCATGGTGGTACTACATGAGGTCATAGACCAGGAAAGGTACAAGCTAGAAGCATAATTAAAGCTGATCAAATAATAACAATAGACAATTCACATCCTAGTAGGAATTAAAATAGAGGTGAAAGAGGATGCATCGAAATTATACAATTCTTTAGTGGCACTAGAGGAAATGTGGGTTGAATTATTCCTTCACATTGCCCAAACACATAAATCATTTAATTGTTTGAAGGTATATGAAAATAAATTAAAATTATCAATTATTTATAAAATCAATAAGTATATATCCATTTAGCTATAATTACACCATTAAAGGCATATAATTCAGTCAATATGGTGGAAATTATAGTAGAAGAGGTCAAAGATTGGGTAACAACAATTGGGGCTTTGGTCCCCAAATATCAGGAACATGAGGCCCTCATCCTACAAATTTTGAATGAATTAAAATTGTCCAAGGAAAAGGATGTTATAGGAAAGTTAATAAGCATAATTATTTTTTATTAGATTATTCAAGAATATTTAGAAATTTTCAAGTATATTTTACAAGGGTTTCCATTATAAGACATTGAATCATAATTGAGCTTGGCTAGTAAAAAAGTGACTAAAGTTGAAATCATCAAAATCAACTTCTAGATGACAAAAGCATAACATGTGAAGCTAATAGGGTAGGTTTGAAAGGTACATAGACCCTCTCTTTTGAACTTGGATATAATTAGACAATAACATGATATGGTGCACAAATACTATCTCAAGATAGAACCAAAAAAGAATCAAAATAAAGTGCCTACATCCAGTTTTACATCGATGGCTACAATCAAAACTCACACCAAATTCAATGCATCGATGTAGATGTCAAATAAACCTTAAAGGGGCCAATTTTTTTACATGTACATTCTATAGCGATGTAAATTTAACATTTATAGTTTTCTTATGATTCAAACATATTGTAAAGGTTCTTATTTGTTTTTTAAACATGCACACCTCGCATGATTTTGTAAAGGATAACTTAAACTATTGACAAGTGTAAGATAAATTTATATAGTTTTGAGACCATAGTTAGAATTAAAGTTCTAACTATGACATGTAATGTAATTTTCATGCACTTGAAGGATGAGGTGACCCCTTTTCCAAGTCTATTTAAACACATGTAAACCCATAGTTTTAAAAGGGTAAAAGATTTCAATATACATGATAAGAATAAATTTTGATTTTAAACTCATGTGGTTGAGTATTTTCTTTCCAATAGTTGTGTAATTATGATTATCTCTTTTGGTTGAATGATTTAATAATTCTTAGTGTGAAAAAGTTGTGAAGGAGTTATTTCTTATTATAATTGATATACTAGTCTTGAATGTGCAATAGCTATTGAATTATTATCAAAATTAAATTGGTTAATATAAATTAAGCTGATTGATTTATATTCTTAAGTGTGTAGAAGTGTTTTCATTTAATATAGTTTTGTGTGTATGTGAAACAACTATCTTAGATGCCTCATTAAGCCTAAACCATAATCTCTTGATTAGCAATGAGCAACAACTATTCTAAAAGGAGTAACCTTTGACTGAGGCATATGAGATTCCTATATCTATATTACCTATGAGATTCCTATATCTATATTATCCTACATTACTTGACCATGTCTGACTATGTGTGTGCACTATATGTTAGCAATAGACATAGGTTTTGAAAACACTTGTCCACCTAGAAACTAGCCAAAGAGGTAATTCTTGAATTCATAAGAGTCTCCCTTTTATGCTCTACCCTTCCCTTATTTTTTGAGTTTATTTTTAGACTTGAACACTCTATATTATTAGCCATCCACCCACTAAATCATCTAAATTTTACTTCCTTTTTAGAGACTACCCCTCTATTCACAGTCCTTGTTAACAAATTGCATGCACTTCCTACTATTCCATCACCTTGTTATTAAGACCACACACCTAAAACATGTGCCTTAGAGTGGAGTTCAATTCTATTGAAATCATATAATGTTACAGGCTACCTCATTATTATATTAGTGTGCATAAAAACTAGATCAACATTATCCTTCTAGCACTAGAATGAGGTCCTAGCACATTAGATAAAAGAGTTTAGTTTCTACATAGATTTACACTTATTTCACCTAAGAGAGTGACTAGATCTAGTTCTTAGCCCAGTATTCTAGTCTCACCCTTGTCAAATCATAGGAGACCTAGATTTTTACCAACTACCCCTATCCCTAATAGACCTAAGATACTTCCCCAATAAGGATCACTTACACTATTAATCATCCCATGGCTCAACCACCTTGGTTGGTGGGATCTACTATTATCATCTTAGGAGATGTGCATGACTTACTTAGGAATCTTGAAAAGTACCTACCATCCTTTTCTCATTTAGGAACAAGAATAATAGAGAAACACATCAAATATTTTAAAGCTTCTTTAATATTAATGAATTTCATCAATGAGGATGTTTTATGTAGGTTGTTCCCTTTTACACTAATAGATGCTAATTTTGATTGGTATTTGAATCTAATAGAGAATTCCTTCACTTCTTGGAATGCATGTCAAGCTACTTTTCTTGCATAATCTAGATAGGTCACTAGCCCTAATTTGATATATCAAAACTTTACTAGTGTGAAGAGGGAGCCTAACAAGCCAATATATGCTTTTAATGTAAGATTTAAAAAGATGTATACATGGCTAAGCCCAGATATAAACCAAAAGAAGCATTAACATTAGATATGTACAAGAATTCTTTGGGTCCAATTACTATAGTATTCCTAATAAGGGTAACTACTACCACCACCTTGGAATTGGCATATGAATAAGCCATTAGCATTGATAGGTAGCTTAATCCCCAAGTGTCTATCAAACTTAATGTCAACAACAGCTTCCCATCATTAAATCCAATCACACTAATTTAACTTATTTTGGAATAATGGAGTTTTATTCATATATTAGTTAAGGGTCTAGATTAATAAATTAGTATAGAATATTACAATAAATAAAGTCCTAATTTGTGTAATTATTTATCCTTTTTAGCTATTTAAAATTAGCAATACATAGGAATAAATATAACTTAGCTAGAAAATAGATTGAGATGGTTGATACATGTGTTGAAAATGTCTATGTAGGATTGGTAAGGTCTCATAAACCTGAATCTATATTTTGTTATGTGAAAGGATAGGAAAGCCAAAAAGTGGATGCTTTGATGTTTGACATTTTTGTCTATTCCTACCACTATTATCTAAATTAATCATAGAAAGATAAAAAAATTTGGGTAGTTGTATTGTGCCTATGTGAGTGTGCCTATGAAAAATTGAGCATTACTTATCGATGAAATTTTTTGTGGAGCTAATTTTCTCTTCAAACCCTAACCCTTCATCATGCTTGATAAAATGATATTTGAGTTACTTGAGAAAAGGGTGGGGGTTAGTGTGTAAGATGTAATGAACATTTAATCCACACCCCATGTACGGCCACACTACCTACATACCAATACTCTAAAGAGGGATCAAGCCATATGTCGTTCTCTCACCTAGTGTGCTTTGTGTAATAGTGTGATGTAGATGCAAATGATAATTTGATAGTGTTTGAGGTGGCTAGGGATTGGTATGAATATTTGAGTATGTTTTTAGCTATATTGGTTGATTACATGTAAAGAATAGGGAAATTTTTATTAATGTTTTATTTGTATTATTATTTTCTTTATAAGTTTTGTCACCTATATTTGTAAATGAGATTTGAGTGGGATTTTATAGGGAATAATTGGCCATGGGTTAGATGTATTCATACTAAGTTTACCTAATTAGGGATAAGGACTAGATGAAAATGACCATTAGGGCTCAGAGTGCAAATGGATAGGATCGATAAAAAATAGACACTTTGGGGTTTGGTGCTATAGTCTAAATGGGGTGTTTCTATCCTACAAGCTTGTGACCTAGGGGAAAAAGTTTAGAATGGGGAATAATACACAACTAAGGTAGAATTACCATTTAAAAGGTTTTTGATGATAGATAATTAGCAAAAAGGTGTCTATAAGGGCCACAAAAGTATGTAACAAGGACTTATGGATGGGGTGTCACAAGCAACACTCAAACTACCAAATTGGACATTTTATATGACTACATTTGCCCCCCCACCCTTTATTCTAGTGATACAACAAAGAAAAATACTAGGACATAGGAAATGTATAAAGTATACCTAAACTTAACTATAAGGGTGAAGCCCATGAAGATGTTTGATGCTGAGTGTGCAGAGAGAGAACACAACATGAAGTGTAAATCTATAAGGGAAAACAAGGAGTAAATCAATTCTTACTAAACATATTACGTCTAAAATAAGAACATATAAAGGTTGGGTAAATGAAAGAGGAAAAGAAAGGAATGATTACACATCACTAGGTACATGAACCAATACAAAACTTGTTGTGATGTTGAGTGATGTTGGGTATACATTTTACCAAGATTATTATCAAAAATAATGTTGAGTGCTTAATTCCCTAAGGGTGGCTCAAGAATACAAAGTATGACCCTTTGGATCCATCATCACCCACTATGTAGTGAAGCTATGTGATCATGCATGTGTTAATCAATGTTTGGACTATGTCTTCAATCCCTTTGAGTAGGTGACTCAAGAATACGAAAGCTAAATAGTCATTTGGATCCATTATTTCCCATTAAGTGTGAACTATGAACTAATACTAGTATGAATGTGTGTCATATGAGATGGCTCATGAATAGCATGAATGCTCTATAATATGAAAATGTGGCATGGATAGTTGAATGTGTAATAAGAACTAGGCCAATCTTGGCCGCTCTAAAAGGTGGAGACTAGGCTTGTATGAAAGCCACTTTGAAACTAAGAACTAGGCTTGTATGAAAGCCACTCTAAAATGATACCAACCACATAAATATGGAATAAGTCATGTAATTACTGAGAATACATAGGTAATACAATGAGCTAGAAATAAAATAAGGAAAATGTACCATACACATTGCCCCTAACCACTGGTGTTTGTAACATGGATTCTGATTTGGAAGTTGTACCAACTACCTAATCTAAAATTGGAAGTGAGAAACATCATGTCATTCCTAATGCCCCCATATCTAGATAATATAAGTAAAACTATACTAAAACTAACCAATCTAGACTAAACTATAATTGATAAAATTATAATTAACCTTACCTTTCTATCTATTTCTAAAAATTCTAGGCTTTCAGCTATTTGGATAGGAGCATTGAGAAGTTGACACTTTGCTATCTAGTGTTGTAGTCCAAATGTGGCACTCTAATCCCTTACTATTTTTAATGATTAGTCTCTATTCATTGATATTTTTTGGTATGTTCTACATGTTTTCATTTTAAATGTTTTTTTTGAGTGTTCTAAAAATTGATTTTGACTAGTAGAGGGCTTTGATCTCTATGACAAAACCCTTATTTATTGCCCCCTCTTCTAAGGGTAGGAATGAAGACCTTGCAATGATATCCATTAGAATAAAGAACCTTAAAAGTGTGTTATGGTATGAAATACATGATATAATAATGAAAATCCAAAATATGTCCCAAGATATAGCATAGTTTTTATTGGAGATTATTTGATCAATAGGGGTATGCCTAGATAGATGTAACAATGTAATAGCATCTAAAATATACTAAACTAAAACTAGAAATATGGTTATTTTTCAAGGAGGGATGGAGTGTGATGTCCATCATGGCATCCAAGAAGGTAGGATAATGCATTATGTGGATCATTTCATCACAAAATAACTAAAAATTAAATAAGCAAATAAGCACACAAGGCAAGAAGTAAAAAGCATACAAAAAAGGCCAAAGGGCTAAACAAATAAGGGACATGGGCACATGTCACTCAAACTATGAAAATCAAGAATACAAGGAATGTTTAAATTCCCACTACATATAAAATTGTAAATAAAAAAGATTGGTATGAGGGCCATAAGTACATGCAAGAGTACAAGCAAAGAACAATGGCAAATGTCCTAAAGCACACACAAGTAACAAAATAGGATTTGAGAAATGAAATCACATTTATATTTTCAAAGTAATAAAGGAATGTATGTAAATGATATAAGTACTATCGCATCTAACTAATCAAAGCAAGAAGTGAAATTATGTAAAACATATAGTATAAGACTAGGTAGATGCTAATACATAAGTGTTATATACTAGTGAGTGTCGATAGAATAGTCTATGTAAGCTAGTAAGTAATGTACATCAACATGATAACTTGAGTGTGTGGTTTAGGAATGACATAACTAGATGGTGTAGTCATATAGCAGATGCCCCTAGTGGGTAGATATGTCATTATATGTCTCAAATGTAAAATTAGGATGCCCTCTCAATGGGTTGTGTGAAGCAATCAAGAATCTGGGTGTCACTACACACACTCAAATAAGATCAAGTAAAGAATGGTAATGTAAATAAGTCAACAAACAATATCATATAATAGAAAAACATAAGTCTAGCATGGTAGTATAAATGTAAACCATGGATAATGCATATAATTGAAATTTTTTTGGTGTTTTGAGTTATTTAAATGTTTATGTATTTTGACATGTTATATTATTTTTGGTATTTTTAAGTAATATATGTAATAATAATAAAAAACCCACTATGTACAAGTAATCTAATAAAATATGTATAAGCAAGTAGAAAGAAACTATGTATAATAAAGATTAAGATGAAATGATATTAATTGATGAGTCTCATAAGAGACTTGATACCATGGTGTTTTGTATCAAGGAGAGGGATATTTCATGATCATGAAGCATGATGAAAAGGATAATAATTTGAATAAAAAAGATATGTATGTTTTAAGTGTTCTAAAATCTCTATAGTGAAAATTGACTATGGGGTCCCCCTATAGCTCTAAGAAGTGGATACAACTGTGGGGATATTAAGGACCCATCTAGTAGTGAAATAAGATCTTTGAAAATGTGTTTTATATGTAGAGGCATGAGACCTCAATGATACTACATTGGGTTTGAATATTATAGCTAGAAACTATCTAGAGTCTTGAAACTATCACTAATGTAGTGGTTGCTCTAAGAGAGGCCTCCATGGTAGTGTGTGAACTCTCTATGCTGGTAAGGGAGGACTTTACTATATCTAAATATTAATTGGAGGAATACATATAACTAGTATATGAGATATAACTAGTTACTATATATTAGGAGATGGCTCTAAAATGGGGAGTGGTAACTCGTATAAAACTCCACCAATTGTAACAACCTGATTAGCATGAATGTATTTCATGCATTTGTGAACTATATAAGGTGCTACAATTTTTTTTTGGATCTATGGTTGAAAAACTAACATGTTGAAGACTCATAAATTAGAAACAATAATAAATGGTGTGGCCAAATTTGTTGGACCAACCTGTAGAGGAAGTATAATATCACCCAATGAACTCTGTATGTGCCCACTAAATCCAATAATAATTATGTTCATTGGGGTGATATCCTACTCTGAATGTCCTAAATGATTAATTAATTTCATAGTTCATATGTTCATATTAGATTAATTTTCTATGATAAAACTATGAATGTGATGGTGATTAATGTAGGCTCTAATAAAGAGTGCATATTAATCCAAATCAACTTCAACTATCTCCTTCTCTAAGAAGGAGATCAAAGGTCTAGATGGAACTCTAGAATTAATGACACCAATAATATTTCTCAAATAATGTGACTCAATTGAAGGTGTATAATATGTAACTAGTGGAGGGTGTGCATGATATACATGGTAAACACCTAATGTGACCCATGTCTTCTATTTATAATGCTATGGGAAAGGATATGAGAAACATTTTAGAACCTTGTCCTATGTTTTTTTTGCATGAAGAGGATCAAATGGAGGGCCAAGATTAATAAGGTTGTCATCTATCAAGTCATGTATCTTATGTTGCAAACTGATTCATCTATTCATTGTATAGATTGCTACCTTGTGAAAATCATAAAATGCATTTTGATCATATCCATGTGGAAGAGGCTTTATTATATCAACTTTTTAAATAGGAAGGAGAGATTGGACATTGCGTTTTAATAGATGATGTAAGACTCTGGCTAGAGATACTGGTAAATTATTAAAGGCTCATCGAGGAGGCATTGACAAAACCACTCACTGAGGGGGATCTGAAGCTACATTAACTATAGGTTAATTTTAATTTTTTCTATTATTAACCTTAACTTTGTATGGGACTTTATTGTTACTCTTGTTTTTTTTTAGTATGCTTGTGTACCTGAGTTTTCCCATTGAAATTAATTTGAATTCCTTTTCCTTTAGTATATGACATAATTTGGTGAAGGAAGAAAACTTTTTGAACATTATTGACTCATACAAAGGTTGTAGAAGACTATGTTTGAAGAGATATTGTAATTCTTGATCAGTCGTGGGGCTAGTAATTTTAGCCAAGATAGTATTATATCTAAGAACATAATATGTGAGATGCTCAATTGACCTTTGATTTTGTTGTGTGACTTGGAAATTAGAAACCTTGTCACATATGTTAATGCTGAAATGAGCTAGGAACATTTTAGCTAAATGATTAAATGCATTAACTGACTAATTCGGTAGACTATAGAATGACTATAGAGTATAATCCTTTAAACTTCATGGAAATAGCTTGGTTAGTAAGTAGTCATTTGGCACATAGTCAAAGCATGCTACATGAAAATCTCTCAAGTGTGTTTCTGGATCACACTTTCCATCATATAGAGTGAGCTTGGGGTGAAAAAAACTAGGTGGCAAAGGTGTAGAAGCAATATGGCATGCTAATGGTGTATGAAGTAGAGCAAAAGAGTCCAAAGCTTATGTTCATCTAGAGGCATCTTGCTCAAGATGTAGCACCTTAGATTGAAGAGATTTTATCTCTTACATAAGGGCACACATTAAGAGGCAAATATGTAGTAGTTGTAATTGGTGTTGACATATAGGAAGGTTGGGCTACTTTAGGGGGTTTTTGAGTCATAGTTTCCCCATTAGTGCTATTTGTAATTGGTTATTCTATGGTTTGAGAGGATTGACCACTATTTTATTTTTTGTTGTTCTTCTTGTAGTATTTTAAGCATATCATCTTGTATATCAATATTTTTAGTTAAAAGGTATTGAAGTTCCCTCTTATTAGTTTCATTAAAGCTAGTATATTGGGCCATTGTTATAGTAGGAAAATAAAGTGAAAGTTGATTGAATTTTTTGTAATAAGTTATAATAAGAAAAATGCAATGGAAATAAAGTACTGAATAAAGGAAATGTTAAGTCCTCAAACAATAAACTAAAATATGGATAAAAATGATATGAATCTCACTGACATGTAAGGTGATACCTAAAAAAACATAGGGACCTAGTATATTCTAATAGGGTTTAAAAGAAATTATTTTTAAATTTACTATGGTTAATTTTAAAATTTAAATTTGAAATTCCTATTTATATATGTGAGAAAATTTAGAAAGTATTGCTAAAATCAGAAAGGAATTTTTCCTAAGGTTTCTAGGATTTTTGTGTATAAATGAAGTAAGTCACCAAATGATTTAACTTGTTTTGGTATAATTGAGTTTTATCCTTATTTTAGTTAAGGGTCTAGATTAATAAATCAATATAAAATATAGTAATAAATATAGTCCTAATTTGTGCAATTATTTGTCTTTTTTAGATTTCTAAAAATATCAATAAATAAGAAGAAATATAACTTAGTTGGAAAATAGAATGAGATGACTAATACAAGTGTTGAAAATGGTTGTTTCAAGACTAGGAAGGTGTTGTAAACCTAAATCTATATTTCATTTGATGAAATGACTAGATCACTAAAAAGTGGGTGCTTTGGTGTCTGGCACTATTATCCATTCTTACCACTATTATCCAAACTAATCATAGAGACTTGAAACTTTTTAGGTAGTTTCAATGTGTCTGTGTGAGCATGCTTATGAAATATAGAGCACTGGTTGTCAATAGAACTCATTATGGAGCTAATTTTGTCTTCAAACCCTAACCCTCCATCTTGCTTGATAAAATGATATTTGAGTTACTTGAGAAAGTGGGGTTAGTGTGTAATATATACTAAATGTGTAATCCAAACCCCTTGTGGGGACACACTACCTACATACCAATACTCTGAAGAGGTATCAAATCATATGTAGTTCTCCTACCTAGTGTGCTTTGTGGAATAGTGTGATGCAAATGTAAACACCAATTTGATAGTGTTTGAGGTGGCTAGGGACTAGTATAAGTATTTGAGTATGTTTTCAATTGTATTATGTGACTATGTTCGAAGAATAGGAAAGTTTGCCTTAGTGATTTGTTTGTATTCTTGCTTGCTTTGTAAGTTTTGTCACCTCTCTCTATAAATGAGCTTTTAGTGGGATTTTATAGGGAATAATTGGTCATGGTTCAAATGTATTCATGCTAGGATGTCCTAATTAAGGATAAAGACTAGATGAAAATGACCATTGGGGCTCAAAGTGCAAATGGATAGGATCAATGAAAAGTGGACACTTTAGGATCTAGTGCTATAGTCTAAATGCAGTTCTTATATCCTATAAGCTCTTGATCTAGGGGAATAGCTTTGGCATGGGGAATAATACCTAGTTGAGGAGGAATAACCATTTATAAGGATTTAGATGAATGATAATGAGCAAAAAGGTGTCTATAAGGGTTGCAAAAGCATGCAAAAAGGACCTATGGATGGGGTGTTAGAAGCTACACTCAAACTACCAATTTGGACATTTTATATGATTACATTTCTACCCCCCTTTATTATAGTGATACAATAAATCAAAATACTAGGACAAAGGAAAATTAGAAATCATAACTAAACTTACTTGTAAGGGTGAATCCCATGAAGATGTGGGACATTGAATGTGCATAGAGAGATTACAATGTGAAGTGTAAATATGTAAGAGAAAACAAGGAGTAAATTAGTTATTACTAGACATGTTATGCATAAAATAAGAACATACAAATGTTTGATAAAAAAATGAAGAGAAAGGAATGAATACACATCACTAGGTACATAAACTAATACAAAACCTGTTGTGATGTTGAGTGATGTTGGGTATGTGTTGTACTAAGAGTAATATCACAAACAAAGATAAGCATTCAATTCCCTAAGGGTGGCTCAAGAATATAAAATATGACTCTTTTGCTCCATCATCACCCAATATGTAGTGAATCTATGTGATCATGCATGTGTTAATTGATGTTTGGACTATGTCCAATCCCTTTGAATAGGTGGCTCAAGAATACAAAAGATAGCTAGTCCTTTGGCTCTATTATTTCCCATTAAGTGCAAACTATGAATTGATACTGGTATAAATGTGTGTCATATGAGATAGCTCATAAATACCATGAATGCTCTATAATTTGATAACATAGCATGGATATATGAATGTGTACTAAGGACTAGGCCAATCTTGGCCACTCTAAAAAGTGGAGATTAGACTTGTATGAAAGCCACTCTAAAATAATGCCAACCACCTACAGATGGAATAAGTCATTAAAATACTGTGAATACCAAGGTAATATAATGAAATATAAATAAAATAAGGAAAATGTGCCATGCACATTTCCCCTAACCACTGGTGTTTATAAAATTGATTCTCATATGGAAGTTGTACCAACTACCCAATCTGAAACTAAAAGTGAGATCCATCATTTCATGCCTAATGCCCCCTATATATAGATTATTTGATTAAAATTATACTAAAAATACCATTACTAAACTAAAATATAGATAATAAATTTTTTATTAACCTTATCTTTCTATCTATTTCTAAAAATTCTAGTTTTTCGGCTATCTGGATAAGAGCATTGAAAAGTGGACACTTTGTTATCTGGTGTTATATTCCAAATATGTCACTCTTATCCTTTACTATTTTTTATGATTGTTCTATATTCATCACTATTTTATGGTCTATTCTACATATTTTGAATTTTAATTATTGTTTTGAGTGTTCTAAAAATTTAATTTGAATAGTATAGGGCTCTGATCTCTATTACAAAACCCCTATTTATTACCCCCTCTTCTGAGGGTAGGACAAATGACCCTGTAATGACTTCCCTTATAATAAATAACCCTACAAGTGTGTTATGCTATGAAATACATGATATAGTAATGATAATCTAAAATATGTCTCAAGATATACCATAGTTTGTATTGGAGATTGTTAGATCAATAGGGTTATGCCTAGATAGATGTAATAATGTAATAACATCTGAAGTATACTAAATTAAAACTAGAAATCTATTTAGTTGTCAAGGAGGGATGGAGTGTTATGTCCATCATGACATCTAATAAGGAAATATAATGCATGACATAGATCATGGAATTAAAAATAACTTAAAATTAAACAAGTAAACAAGTCAAGAAGCAAGAAGCATACAAAAGAGACCAAAGGGCTGAAAAAATATGGGACATGAGCACACATCACTCAAACTTAGAAAATCAAGCATGTAAGGCATGTTTAAATTCCCACATACATATAAAATTGTAAATAAGAAAGATTGGCATGAGGGCCATAAGCACATACAAGAGTATAAGCAAAAGACATTGGGAAATGTCCTAAGGCACACATAATTAATAAAATAGGAATTGAGAAATGCAATAACATATAGCTACTCAAATTAAGAAAGGAAGGCATGTAAATGCTATAAATACTATTGCATCTAACTAATCAAATCAAAAAGTGAAATTATGCAAAACATATAGTATAAGACTAGGTAGATGTTAAGATATACACAAGTGTTATATACTAGTGAGTGTTGATAGAATAACTAGTGTAAGCTAATAAGTAATGTACATCAACATGAAAACTAGAGTGTGCAATGTAGGAATGACATAACTGGATGTTGTAGTCATATAGAAGATGCCCCCAATGGGTAGATATGTCAATGTATGTCTTAAATTTAAAATTAGGATGCCATCTCAATGGGTAGAGTGAAGCAATCAATGATCTAGGTGTCACTACACAGACTCAAAGAAGATCAATAAAGCATGGTAATATAGATAACTCAAAAAATAATAACATAGAATAGAAAAATGTAAGTCTAGCATGGTTGTATAAATGTAAACCATGGATAATGAATATAGTTAGAAATTTTTTTGGTGTTTTGAGTTATTCGAATGTTTATGTATTTTGACATGTTATATTGTTTTTGGTATTTTGAAATAAGCTATGTAAAACTAAGAAAAAATACACTATGTACAAGTAAGCTGATAAATTGTGTATAAGTAGAAAGAAATTATGTACAAGAAATATTGAGAAGAAATGATACTAACCAATGAGTCTCATGGCTCAGTATGATGGTGTCCTACATCAAGGAGAGGGATCTTGTATGATCATGAAGCATGATATAAGGGCTAATAATGTGATTCTAAAAGAATGTATGTTGTAAGTGCTCTAAAATTTCTATAGTGAAAATTGACTATGGGGTCCCCTTATAACATTAAAAAATGGATTCAACTATGGGGCTCTTAGGAAACCATCTGGTAGTGAAAAAATATATCTAAAAATGTGTTCTATCTATAGAGGCATAAGACCTCAATGATACTACCCTAGGTGTGAATACTATAGCTCAAAACTATCTAGATTCATAAAACTAACACTGATGTAGTGGTCATTCTAATTGAGGCCTCCATGGAAGTGTATGAACTCTTTGTGTTGGCAATGGAGGCCTTGACTACATCTAAATCTTAATTGGAGGAAGAACTATACATGGTAGAGGAATTAAAACTAGTTACTATATATTAGGAGATGACTCTAAATTTGGGAGTGGTAACTCATACAAAACTCTACTAATTGTAACAACCTGATTAGCATGAATGTATTTCATGCATTTTTAAATTATAGAATGTATTGCATGAAGTTTTTGTATCTATGGTTGACTAAGTAACATGTTGAAGACTCCTACAGTGGGAAAAATAGTAATTGGTGTGGCCAAATGTATTAGACCAACCTATAGAAGAAGTACAACATCACCCAATGAACTCTGTATGTGCCCACTAAATCCACTAATAACTATTTCCATTGGGGTGATATTCTACTTTGAATATCTTGAATGATTAAGTAATGTCATAATGCACATGTTCATATTGGATCCATTATCTATGATAACACTATTAATGGAATGGTGATCAATGTAGGCTGTGATAAAGAGTGCATAGTAATCTGAATCATCTTTAACTATCTCCTCTAAGAAGGAGATCAAAGGTCTAGTTGTAACTCTAGAATTATACACACCAATAATGTTTCTTAAAGGATGTGACTCAATTGAAGGTGTCTGGTATGTAGCTAGTGGAGGGTGTGCATGATATACATGGTGAAAATCTGATGTGACCGATGTCTCCTATTTATAATGCTATGGGAAAGGATATGAGAAAAATTTTAGAGCCTTGTCCTATTTTTGTTTTACCTAAGGAGGATCAACTAGAGTGCCAAGATCAATAAGGTTGCCATCTATCAAGTCCTATATCTTGTGTCACAAAATAATGCATATATTCATTATATGGTTTAGTTTCCTATGAAAATCATAGAATACATTTTGATCATATCCATGTGGAAGAGTCTTTATCATATAAACTTCTTAAATAGGAAGGATAGATTGGACATTGCATTCTAATAGCTGCTACAAGACTCTGGCTAGAGATACTGATAAATTGGTAAAGGCTCATCAAGGAAGCATTGATAAAACCACTAACTGAGGGGGCTCTGAATCTATATTAACTATAGGTTGATTTTGATTTTTTCTATTATTGACCTTAACTTTGTATTGGACTTTATTTTTACTCTTGTTTTTTGTTGTTTTATGCTTGTGTACTTGAGTTTGCCCATTGAAAGTAATTTGACTTCCTTTTCCTTTAGTATATGACATAACTCGATGAAGGAAGAATTTTTTTTGAACATTAATTACTCATGCAAAGGTGGTAGAAGACTTTGTTTGAATCAATATTATAATTCTTGATCAGCCATGGGGCTAGTCATTTTAGCCAAGATAGTATTATATATAAGAAATCTATGAGATGCTCATTTGACCTTTGTTTTTGTTGTGAAACTTGGGCATAATAAACCTTGTCACATATGTTAATGATAAAATGATCTATGAACATGTCAGCTAAAGGATTAAATGCATTGACCAACTGATTTGGTAGACTATAGAACCACTATAGAGCATAATTCTTTAAACTTCATGGAAATAACTTGGTTAGTAGCCAGTCATTTAGAAAATAGTCCAAGCATGCTACATGAAAATATCTCAAGTGTGTCTCTAGATCACCCTTTCCATCATATAGAGTGAGCTTGGGTTGAATAAAACATAGTGGCAAAGATGTAGAAGCAGTATGGTATGCCAATGGTGTATGATGTAGATAAAAAGAGTCCAAAGCTTATATTGCTCTAGAGGAACCTTTCTCAAGATGTAGCACCTTGGATTTAAGAGATTTGATCTCTTACATAAGGGAACACATCAAGAGGCAAACATGTACTAGTTGTAAATGGTGGTGCCACATAGGAAGGTTAGGCTACTATAGGGGGTTGGTGAGTCATAGTTTTCCTTGTAGTATTATTTTAAATTCATTTTTCTATGATTTGAAAGGATTGACCATTGTTTGTTTTTTGTTGTTCTTATTGTAGTATTTTAAGCATATCATCTTAGATATCAAGATTTTTAGTTAAAAGGTTGTGAAGTTCCTTCTTATCAGTTTCATTAAAGCTGATATATTGGGCCATTGTTAAAGTAGGAAAATAAAGTGAAAGGGGATTGAATTTTTTGTAATAAGTTATAATAATAAAAATGTGATGGAAGGAAAGTATTGAATAAAGGAAATGTAAAGTCCTAAAAACAACAAACTTGAATATGCATAAAAAGGATACAAAGCTCACTAATATGTAAGGTGATACTTAAAAAAGCATAGGTACATAGTATATTATACTAAGGTTTATGAGAAATGATTTTTAAATTTACTATGGTGAATTTTTAAAATTAAATGTGAAATTATTATTTATATATGTGAGAAAAATTAGAAAATTACTACTGAAATCAACAAGGAATTTTACCTAGGGTTTTTAGGATTTTTGTGCATAAATGAAGTAACTTAGGTTCACCAAATGATTTAACTTATTTTGGTATAATTGAGTTTTATTCCTATTCTAGTTAGGGGTCTAGATTAATAAATCAATATAGAATATAGTAATAAATATTCTCCTAATTTGTGTAATTATTTGTCTTTTTTAGCTTTCTAAAAATATCAATAAATAGGAAGAAATATAACTTAGCTATAAAATAGAATGAGATGATTGATATAAGTGTTGAAAATTTTTAAGAAAGAATAGGAAGGTGTCATAAACCTTAATCTATATTTAATTTTATGAAATTAATAGTGGACTAAAAAGTGGATGCTTTAGTGTCTAGTGTTATTTTCCATTCCTATCGCTATTATCCAAACTAATCACAAAGACTTGAAACTTTCCATGTAGTTGCATTATGTCTATGTGAGCATACCTATGAAAATTAGAGCACTGGTTGTCAATGAAACTCATTATGTGGATAATTTTGTCTTCAAACCCTAACCCTCCATCATGCTTGATAAATGATATTTGAGTTACTTGATAAAGGGGGGTTAGTGTGTAAGATGTACTAAACGTGCAATCCAAACCCCTTTTGGGGACACACTACCTATATACCAATACTTCAAAGAAGGATCAAATCATATGTAGTTCTCCTACCTATTGTACTTTGTGGAATAGTGTTATACATATGTAAATGCCAATTTGATAGTTTTTCAGCTGGTTATGAATAGGTATAAGGATTTGAGTATGTTTGTAGTTGTATTGGGTGACTATGTGCAGTGAATATGGAAGTTTCCCTTAGTTATTTGTTTATATTCTTTCTTTATTTGTAAGTTTTGTCACCTCTCTTTAAAAATGAGATTTTATAGGGATTTTATATGGAATAATTGGTCATGGGTTATATTTATTCATGGTAGGCCCACCTAATTAAGGATAAGTACTAGATGAAATGACCATTGGGGCTCAAAGTGAAAATGGATAGGATTTCCAAAAAGTGTATGCTTTGGGGTTCAATGCTATAGTCCAAATGGGGTGTTTCTATCCTATAGGCTCAAGACTTAGGAAAATAGTTTTGACATGGGTAATCTTGCCTGACTAAGGTGGAATGACCATTTATAGGTTTTAGATCACTGGTAATGAGAAAAAAGGTGTGTATAAGGGTCATAAGAACATCCAAAAAGGACCTATGGATGGGGTGTCACAAGCCACACTCAAACTACCAATGTGGACATTTTATATGACTACACGCACATGCAAAGTAGAACATTCCTACATTCAATCATAACTAGTTAGGCATGCTACCTCCTCTAACACAAATAATGCATCTAAATTATAGTTTGTTGAAAAACCATACATAATGTAACTATTACTAGAAGAATCAACAATTAGCTTCATCTTCTATGGTTGTTATCTATGAAACTGACTCTATAAAGGTAGAGCTAGATGTTATTCAAAAGATGGTTCAAAAACTAAGTAATGACTTCATCGACATGTAAATAAAGATGGAAAATGCTAATGGCCCAAGTGGTAATCAAAATTTAGGGTTCCATATGTACAATAGACCATTAAATAGGCTTGTAAACAACATAGAGTAGCCTAAAAACCATCTATAAATCAACATGCTAGAGATAAATCTATCTAATTGGTATAGAATCCATAATACTTCTTAGCATGGTGAGTTTTTTTGTGTTGAATTTTATGTGACATTTGAAATATTTCAAAGATAAGTATTAAGGAAGGATTATATGCACAATCCACCAAAATCCCACAAAAATCTTAGCCCTTTAAGCACTGCCATGTTATTTGAGACTCACAAGTTTCACTTTCCAAGTGAACATGACAATGTACCAAAGGATAACACTGATGAAATTCATACTTTTTAGTAAGTCCAAAAAAGGTAGTTACAATATAAGTAATAGGTATCCCTTCACAACTTTTATTCCTCCAAATAGCATAGTCATTCCACCCAATTTGAAATATTACAATAATCCACCTCCCCCAAAATGGAATGATCAACCTCAAAACAAAGAAGAATAGATCAAAGGAGGATATAACATCATTAAAGAGATGGAGAAAATAAAATAAAATATTACTCTTTATGAATTAGCTTAGATCACTGAAAAAAAGGAGCTACTATGGAAATCTATCATAGGGAAGGCACTTATGGAAAGGATAAAAGAATCTATAGATAAATCAATTCTACTAACATTAATGCCATATATAAAATCAAACTAGAGGTTCTACCCTTTTTGCTGACTATTAGAGCATTTGGTAAGAATATTCATAACTATTTAGTTTATTTTGGAGACCTCAACAACTATTATTCCTACTTCTATATGTCAACAACTTATTCTAAATCCAAGCCCTTCAAATAAAATAGTTTCTCAATTGGATAAAATGATGGTACCAGTGGTTGGAGAATTAACTAATGTATGTATTCAAGTAGAATATGGGCCATGAGTCTAGATGAATATTGATATCCTTATAGTAGACATACTTGAAGGGTATAAACTATTATTGAGTAGGGACTAGTCTAAAACTATCAATGGATATCTCTCAATAGATTTATCTCACATTTGGCTACCATGGAGAGGTATTGAAAATCAAATAAAGATCAATAGGGAACCAAGGATGAAATATCCTATCATAGAGAATAATGTTAAGAATGAAGAGGTAAAGTATGAGTCACCTAGCCTTGGCATTTATACTTTTACTATGTAAAATCAAATATAAAAGCTATAATCAAAAGGTTCCAATCAACTATGGGATTTACACTTTTATGGCATCAAATATAAACAAGGATAGAGCATAGGAATTGAATTAATTGATCCAACAGGTAAGAATTTATTTGGAAGCATACATGTTATATTTCCCTTGAACTAATAATAGGGATGAATATGAAGCTTTAATTATGGGATTACAATTTGCATTCAATAATAATGTAAAGTAGTTGCTAGTATTTGGGGATTTATATATGGTAGTCAATTAGGTTAGAAACAAATATCAGTGTAAGCTATCTTATTTAAAAATATATAAATACAAATAATGGGATTTTATTGAGAGATTTGAGGCTTTCAAAATAGTAACAGTTCCCAAAGAGAAAAATCAAAATGTAGATTCACTAGTTTCTATTACTACCAATTTGTAGCCTCTCCAAGAATCCAAGGTAAAGAGATTCTCTATTGAGTTAGTACCTTTTCCTTCTATTCCTAAACATGTATAAAATTTACAAGTGTTCACCAATGACTAGTATATAATTTATTTTCTAACCAATTCATGATAGTTTGAATCCCACATCATTAATGTTAAGGAAGTTATCTATCTCTACCAAGATGATTCAGATAAGGAAAGTATCCTCCAGCTCAAAGAGAATTGTCTCCCAATAGGTTTGGTATCCTTAGAAAGACCATTTGATATATATATATATTCAAGCTTAGAAGCTAAGGTATCCTAAATGCAATAATTCTGATTTCAAAAGCGAGAATTTAGGTGATGAACATAGCCCACATTATGTTAACATTGGCCTCAACTACACCCTAGAAGAAAGATAATGGTTGAAGGATTTAATCACTCAATATAGAGATGTGATTGATTAGACATATGAATAATTGAAGGGTTGTGTCCCAAAGATCTTCACTCATACAAATCCTATGAAACCAAACCACAAGCCATTTAGATAGAGATAGAGACTAGTGAATCCTATCCTAGAGCCTTTCATTCAAAGAGAAGTGTAAAAGCTGATAAGTAAAAGGGCAATCTTCCTAGTTAAACATTCTACTTGGGTGGCCAATTTAGTTCCAATTAAAAACAAGAGTGGTTAGATCAGGTTATGTGTTGATTTTAGAAACTTGAACAAAGCTTATGAAAAAGACAACTATCCACTACCTTCCTTGGATAAAGTGATATAGATAGTAAGTGGCTCAAAAATTATGTCCTTCTTGGATGGACTTTTAGGCTATAATCAAGTACTGGTATAATTAAAGGATAAAATGAAGACCACATTTACTATAAAGTGGGGTACTTATGCATATAAAAGGATGCCTTTTAGACTAATAAATATAAGCACCACCTTTTAGAAATCCATGGATCATGCATTTAAAGGATTAATAGGTAAGTGAATAATCATCTATATGGAGGATGTTACTATGTTTTCCAAGACTAAGAATGACCACGTAGGCTATCTATAGTCAATCTTTAATAGATACAAAAGGTTTAGCATCTTGCTAAACCCAAAGAAGAGAATATTTAGAGTAACTCAAGGAAAGATCTTAGGAAACATCATTACCAAATAAGGGATCATCATATTTAGATAGAATATAGGTAATTTCTAAGATTGCACCCAGAAAAGAGCAAAAGGAGCTCAAGGCATTCTTTGGGAAGGTTAATTTCATAAGAAAGTTTGTCTTTGGATTTGTAGAAATTGTGAGACCTATGAATGCAATACTCAAGTAGAATGCTAAAATAGAGTGGAAAAATAAGGCCCATAAGTCTTTTCTAGACATTAAAGATGCTATATCTCAAGACCCAATATAGATTAGTCTATATTTTATGAAGGATTTTTACTTGTATGAATTAGATTCAAAACATACAATTATTGTTGTCATAACACATAAAAAAGATGAGACTAAGCATCAAATTGCATTCATGATAACAAATCTAAAGGTTGTATAAATTAGGTACTCTATGATTGATAAACAAATCTTTGCTCTTGTCAAAGTAGTGAAGAAATTTTGACACTAAATCTTGAGAAATAAGACTATTTCTATTGCATTTGACCCTAATGTTAAGCATACCTTGTCACAAAATGAATTAGTAAAATTTAAAGGTAAATGGATGGCAAATCTATAGGAATTTGACATAGAAATAAATCTTGCTAAGATTTTTCAAGGTCAAGGCATTATCCAACTCATGTCTGAACTAGATCTATGTATTGTTGTTAAAGAAGTATGTGAATCCCAGGTATCTAAAGGGGAATGATATATTGATTTAATAAAATATTTAGATATAATTACGTATTCACTTAAACTCAAACAATAATTAAGGAGAGATTTGAGGCTCAATTTTACTCATTACATGATCAAGAAGGGAATTCTCTATAGAAGAAACTATGAAAGCATCTATCTTAGGTGTGTATCTACAGAAGAAGCTAAATATATCTTAGAAAACCTACACTAGAAGATAGGTAGTGGTCATCCTTCTAGGAAAACCATAGCTCAAAAAATCTTAAGAATGGGATACTATTGACTAATAGTTTTCAAAGATGCTCATGCTCATGTAAGGACATACCATGAATTCCAAGATTTATCAAAGATAGAAGTACATGTAACAATGCCCTTACAACCTATTATTGAAGGAAGGCTATGTTCCTAGTGGGATCTAAACTTTATTGGTGTCATTAACCTAAACTCATAGGCCATAAGTTTGTACTCAATAACAAAGACTAATAAACTAGATGGACTAAGGTAGTGGCCACAAAGAATTATAAATCATAAGATGTGATTCACTTCTTGGAAAAACACATCACAACTAGATTTGGCACTCCCATTTCTCTAGTTTGGGATAATGGGCCAAAATTGAAATCATTTGAATTCAGTGAATGGGTTCCTGACAACCAGATCACTATCAAAGCATCTTCTAGTCATTACCCCTTAGGAAATAGATTGGTTGAATCAATGAGTAAAAACTTGATAGATGTAATTAATAAATCATCTAGGGATAAGCCTAAAGACTTGCAAAATATACTAAAGTATACCCTATGGGAAGATAAAACAAGATATAATCAAGCCCTTAAATCTTCACCCTATCTATTGGTGGATGGATTTAGGCCAATATTACCAATCATTCTTAAATTATCGAGTTATCAATTCATGTAGGAATACATGGAACTAAATGAAAAAGCAAAATATAGACTACTAAACATAATAGAAATGTAAGATTCAAGGAATGAGACCCTATAAACCTTCATCAAATACCAAGATGTAGTTAAGAGGTGGTTTGACAAAAGACCAAAGTTTAAAGAATTTAGGGTCTTATATCTATTACTACTTTGGAAAAGACCTGTGAAAAGAAAGGACAACATGACAAAGTTTCCCCACTATGGATTAAACCATATCATATTTTAGAGATCTTGGGTAATAATGCATTTTGTCTAAGGGATATATAGGGTAATGAACTAATATATCTAGTCAATAGATAGTTTATGAAATGTTACTTCATGGATATACCATTAAAGGTACCCCTGATTGATGAAGAAGCATGATAGAGGTAGGATTAGGTTAGCTTATTTCTTGCTTAGAATATATTTATATTTTTCTATATTAGTTTATTGATTTCCTAGTGTAGTTTCTTATTTTTTTCATTAAATTTCCCACTTTATTAGTTTATTTATTTTGTGTTTCCTATGGTAAACTAAATTTATTTGTTTAGACATCACCAAGCCAATATCCAACTAGTTAAGGCCCCTATTTTATACTTATATAGACCTATAATAAAAAGGGGAAATTGTAAAAAGATTCAAAAGTTTGGGAATTTTCACAAATTGGTCATGATTATATATTTAGATTTCTTATGAATTAGGTATGGAATCATAATAATTATGGGTTGTGTCATAATTGAATAGTGTTACTAGGTATGTGAAAGTTGATCCCAAATGCTTCATATGAATTTAGAAATAGTTTTTATTCTATTAGACCAAACACATTTATCATATTAATACTTTTTAGAGGTGATAATTAGTGGTATAACTATATATAGCAAGGATTTTATGGTAAATCATTTGTTTTATAGCCATATTAGTTCTTACGAGTTTCAACTCTCCTTTTAATCAGATTAAAAAAATAAAGAAAATAAGAAAAAGAACTAATGATTCTAAAAGAGAAATCGGTAAATCCAAAAGAATATCTAAATAAGATCAAATTATCACATGATGAAATAAGGTCAATTTACCATGCATCATGATCAAGAAAATAAAGGAAGAGGGGAGAAGGAACCCAAGGTATCTGTGTTAGGGATATGGACATCTGGCTGGAAGCATAGAAAGTCTTGAGCTTCCATTGATTTAATGACCTTCTAGAGAAACCATGGTGAAATATACATCTTCATCAAGCATTTGAAAATATCATTACAACATGGGTTAAATGGAATTCACTTTTAACACACATAGATCCAAGGATGAGAAAGCAAGTATGTTGTGTGATTGTGTTTAAGAGTATCTTTCACATCTCTGATTCTAATATTTTTATGTGGCACAATTCATGTTTGATTTGAGATTACTAACCAAAGTTTTGTGTTCTTGAATACTAAAAATTATTCCCCCTATAAGATTCCATTTGTTGTACCCAACATACCCCTTTTCTTCTTGAATAAATGGAGACCCACTTTTTTAGATTTTTGCCTTGTTTGTTGATCCTTTATTCTATTTATCTATGCAAAATTCTAATTGAATTGCTCCTTAGTATTTACACTTAGAAAAAAAAAGCATCGTATTATATATCTTTATGGACTAACCTTATTAATGCCTTTTTTAGGAGATTTTTTGAACTGTGTAGGTTTTTGGGGACTTAGTTTTATTTAGAGGAACTGTATTTAGGATATGGCTTCTAGACATTTTTCTCAGGACTTATTGATGGAAATTTTGGTCTTGAAATTTTTTTTTAGGACTTATTCATTGGGATTTTTTTCTCTTAGGGTTTTTTGTTTGAAATTTATCCATGGAAGACTTATTTGGCTTTTTTTCATCGATATTTCTATATCAGACCTTTGTTTAAAGTTTTTATATTAGATATTTTTGTCAAAATAATTTTTTTGAATGACTTGTCTTTCATAAAAAATTTGGTCTTTAGATATTTTATTCAGAACATTTTATCTGAATAGATTTGGTTTTTTGGCTTTTTGATAAGACAAATTTTCCAAAATAGTCATCATAAGATATATAAAATTTGGAGATTTTTTTGGTCTTTGAGATTTTTATATCAAGCATTTTTTTTAGAACATTTGTTTTGATATATTTGGTCTTCCATATTTCTATTTGGTCTTTATGTTCAAAACATTTATTTGGATATTTTTTAGGCTTAGTCCTAACACAAAACCATAGTCCCTATTCCTTACTATCGAAATCCCAATATACTTATCCAATAAATCAAAATACTTTCCAAAACTTGTTAAGGATACTCGCCAACTAAACTAATGAGATTTGAATTGTGTAGATAATACAAAACATATGAATGTTGGATATTTATAATACATGAAATGGAATTAAATTATAAATCTATATACATGATGTGTAGCCATCAATGTATTCATTTCTCAAAAATGAACTCAAACTTGACTTCTATCAGATGCTTGAAATCCTTAGAAACATATAAATCCATTAAAAAGTAACCAAACCATTAACAGAGGATAATTTTTCATAGAATGTGTAACTAGACAATAATCACTACACATAATTGCAATGGCATCATCATCTAAGAGTTTTAGAGGAGCACTTCTACCATCACCATTTTTCATAAATGATTTAATACATTTCATGAACATAGCCTATGATGCCACCATCTTTGATAATAGGTATGGAAACTATTTTGAATTATGGGATAGTATGGACTCTGTTGACATATTTTCACTAGACAAGATTTATATCTACCATGGACTGATAATTCATTATAAATTTTTTCTCCCTTAAGAGACAAGCACTACATTCTATAGTGGCCAAACCTGAGGTGATGCCCTATATAGACCTCCTATGAGATTTATTATTCATCAAGAATATTACATATGATGCTTTTCTCTACCACATATAAATCCAAATAGTCATGGTTTGCATCTTTGAAGCTAATTTTCAAAGGTATTTATTACTACTACTTCTAAATGCATATTCTAATTAACATAGACTAGTTTCATGGAATTAGGAGAATTCAATGGATAAGGTACTCATCCCATGGCTTCTCCCTAGGTAAACCATGACATACAAAGTTAAAAATCCAATCCCTATCAATAAATATATAATGGGAGTGTGGATTAGGATGGCACTACTTAACAGGGGTGTATGGCATGCCTAGCATCCATTTTTTAAATTTAGATTGGGTTCAATTATTAAATATGATTATGATCAGTGATGAAAATTTATCTTTGGGAGAAATAATTAGCTTCTATTTAAGAGATCAAGTCCTTCACAAGAGCAAGTAGCTCACTCTAGCAGGCCACTTCTACATGATGTCTTATCTTTTGGATGTTGTAATGGCATAGTATACAAGGTCCTTGGTGAGCTTTGGAGCTCAACCATAGATTGTGTCAAGAATCACATTTATGATTATTAATTTTTCTTAAAAATTTATGTATATATAAAGAACATGGATAAAATTACTAAGGAATGGCAAGAAATTTATGATTATCTTCAAGTATGGCAAGAAATTTGTGGGTCTCCAATGCTCATAATTAGAGCAAGCATAGTGAAAACACTAGTTACGAGGGGTGATTACTAGTTATATCCTAACTACATGATGATCATGTTTTTTAACATAATTTCCACATCGTGCACCTCCACAAATATGTACCTAAAAAATTGGTAGAAAATGAAATTGCTCATAAACTTTGGTGGAGTGTTGAGGAGAACCTGATTAAAGTAAAAGAAAAGCACATATTATGGGTGACATATGGTCATTATAAGGATGTTCTACACTCAAAGGAATCACTTTGGAGAGGTAGGAAATAAAATAAAAATATATCACACACAAGGAATGGGATCTAATGGTTTTATTAAAAGACACATTTAGGTCTTAGGGATCCCATACCAACACATCCCATATAACCATGACTTCTTATTTTTTAATGCAAAAAGATGATGGACAAGTCCTATATAGGACAAAAGTTGTTGGATACAAATAGGATCATTTAAGGATAATCCAAAAGATCCTTCAATAATGTTAAAGAAAATGCCTAAGAGGCTTCCACTTATTTTAGGGTGGACAACTTTAGATTTTTGTATAGTCAACCCCCAAAGAAGACCAAGAAACAAGGGGAGCCCTTAAAAGAACTTCCTTTTAAGTTGATAATTGTCAAGAAATAACTAGGGGTGAATGATCCTAATCCCATAGGAGATCTAAGAGATCCCATTAATCTAGATTCCTCTAATGAAGAAGAATAATAGCACCCAGTTATAGCTAAAATACAAATGTCTATAGTTACCCCCAAAGTTCAAGAGTTTCCATCATCAGGGATAACTCTAGAGGAAGCTTCTATCTCAACTTAAAAAGGATCCTTTTTAGAGGCCAAGACCACTATTTTATATAGAAGGAAGCCAAGGAATCCCCTCATAGGTAGTTCAACATTTGAGAAATCATAGAGCTTGCCTTTAATATCTCAACAATAGGAGGAAGAAGAATAAGAAATTGATGAAGAAGTAGAATTGGAGAGAGCTAAATCACTAAGCCTCATGACCAAAAAAGGCAAAATACCAACCATAGAGGACACAATAAGTATAAGGCTTAGCCTTTAGAGACTATTTCCATAGTTTCTTCATGTGTGCCTATTTTTGGTTATATTCCAATTTCCTCTATTTTAAAGACTCTAAGGGTAAAATTTGTCACTTATACCCTTGATGATTCATTATCCTCCTCTTTATTACAAATTCATATACTCACTCTAAAATTAGAGGAATCTTCCACCACCATTTCCCCATCTTCCCCCACCATGGCATCCACTTCCATCATGGACACTACTAGTATTCCCTCTAAAACTATGACAATCAAAACCTTGAAGAGGAAAAAGGTAGTCAAGAAAATTGAAGTATCTATGGCCACTCCCTAACTCATGTTTCATCCACCGAGATCACTTTGCCAATGCCATCCACCAATTCAACCAAAGAGACCACCATCATAAGATCAAGAAAAGGGAAGAAGTCAAATCAAGTTATCACAATCCATCCACTCCCCTAATATGGAGGTTTAGATTAGTCAAAGATCATTTAACCTTCTCTTCTTCACATAATCCTTAGGGAAACAAGAAAAATATCTTGAGGAAGAGGTTATGGTTAAAATCACATAAGAGATATATCCCAATCAACTAGAGATTCCTCCATGGAATATTGATCTAAGATCCAAGACTACTCAAATTCCCATTTTTAAGGTCATAGAGCTCCCATACATAACAAATTTGTTTTAAAAGATATATGGGAGCATCCAAAGGGTAAGAAAGATAAAGTTAGAAAATGAAGCTAGTAGAGAGATGATTCTAGAGGAAAGGCAAGAAGTTTATGCCTTATCCAAGAGACAAAATAAAAAGGTGGGGAAATCCCCCTATAATGAATGTCTTAGGTCTATAGATGAAGCACATAAAGATTCTATGGTGGTACTACATGAGGGCACATATCAAGCAAGGTAAGAACTGGGAGTAGAACTAGAACTAATCAAAGAATAACAAAAGATAGTTTACATCCTAGGAGGCATTGAAACTAAGGTGTAGGAAACTACACCTAAATTCTATAATTATTTAGAGGCACTAAAATTAATGCAAGTTGAATTAGCCTCTTACATTTCCCAAACATATAAATTTGTTTAATTCTTTAAATCTAGATAAGAATAAAAAAATTGTTAATTAATTATACAACTAATAAGACATATAACCATTTAGATCTAATGACACCATTTAAGACATAAAATGCACTAAATATGGTGGTAATTAGAATAGAGGAGGCTATATAATGGGTAATAGTAGCTATGGATTTGATCCCAAAATACCAAGAATATGAGGCCCTCATCATACAAATTTTGAATGACTTGGAATTGTCTAAGTTAAAGGATGCTACAGGAAAGTTAATAGGCAAGAATAATTTTGATTGGCTTATTCAAGATGATTCAGACAATTTCCATTATAGTTTACAATGGATGCTATTAGAAGAAATTTAATCATAATAAAAATTTTCTAGGAAAAAGGTGATTGAAGTTGAAATTTTTAAAATCAACTTTTAGATGATAAAAGGATAACATGCAAAGCTACTAGGGTAGGTTGGCAGGGTACATAGACCCTCTCTTTTGAACTTGGGTATAATTAGATATTATCATGATGTGGTGCACATTTACTATCTTGAGATAGAGGCAAAGAAGAATCAAATTGAAGTGCCTACTTTTAATTCTACATCAATGGCTACAGTTACAACTCCCAACAAAGTCAATGCATCCATGCAGACATTGATTTAGCCTTAAAAGGGCCAAGTTTTTTTTCATGTACATTTTATAGTGGTGAAATTTTATATTTATAGTTTTCTTATGATTCAAACATATTGTAAAGGTTTCCTATTCCTTGTGTAATAATTCACATGTTGTATGATTTTGTAAAGGCTAAATTGGACTATTGACAAGTGTAAGATAACTTTATAAGGTTTTGAGACCATAGTTAGAACTGAAGTTCTAACTATGTTATGTAATGTAATATTCATGCACTTAGAGGATGAGGCAACCACTTCCCCAAATCTATTTAAACACATGTAAACCCATAGTTTTAAAGGGTTAGAAGATTTCAATATATAGGAGCAAAAGTAATTTCAATTGTTAGCTTATGTGTTTGTGTATTTTCTTTCCAATCTTTATGTAATTAGGTTTATCTATTTTGGTTGAATGATTCAATAGTTATTAGTGTACAAAAGTTGTGGAGTTATTTATTTTTATAATTGATATGATAATCTTAGATGTGTAATAGATATTGAATTATTAGCAAAATTAAATTATTTATTAAAAATTAAGTTGATTGCTGCATATTCATAAGTGTGTAGAGGTATTTTCATTTGATATAATTTTTTGTGTATGTGCAATAGCTATCTTAGATTCCTCACAAAACCTGATCCATAATATTCTAATTAAGGGTGTGTAATATCTACCTTAAAAGGAGCAACTTTTGACTGAGGCTTATGAGTTTCCAATATCCATATTATCCTAGATTGCTTGACCATGTCTGACTATGTGTGTGCAATAGTTGTTAGTAATAGACATAGGTTTTGAAAGCACTTATCCACTTAGAAACCAAATCGAGAGGTAATTTTTGAAGCCATAAGAGTCTCCCCTTTTTTCTCTACCCTTCCCTCCATTTTTGAGTTTACTTTGAGACTTACCCACTCTATTTTAGTAACCATATAACCACCAACTCATATAGATTTTACTTACTTTTTAGATACCCCCCCTTTATTCACATTCTTTATGAACAAACTACATGCACTACCTACTATTCCATCACCTAGTTGTTAAGACCACATACCTACAACTCATTGCCTAGAGTGGATTTCACCTCCATTGAGATCCTAAAATGTTAGAGGCTACCTCATTATGAGATTGGTGTGTATATAACCCACACCAACACATGTATTTTAGGCATGCAAGTTTTTTTTTTGACACATTAAGAGTCTCATGCCATAAATATGTCTAGCTAATAGGTAATTTAGTTTTGAATTATGTGCATTTTAAATTATTGAAATAAACATTTGACCTATTTTTTTGTGGTTTTAGTCATTTGAAATTATGGGCATAAAACTTTTGTATTAGATCATGGTTTAAAAATTGAGAGCTCTAGGGATTACTTTTTGGGTATAGATTTTTCCACATTTAATCAATGTTTGTAAATTTTTGGTGATACACTTAATTAAGGAGGTATGTATAATACATATGAAGAGCTCCTTGGACCATGGAATCTTCAACCAAATATCATACATTTGACTTGATGAATTATACTATGCTCTTGAGAGACCCATGCTAGGTTATTTTGGGAATCCACACATATATTATAGTGATTGAGGTTTCATGAAGGATTATAGTAAAGGTTCCAAAAATAGATGGTCATGGGGGCCAAATAACCATTATCATGTGAGCAAGTTGTTGTTTGATAGGTTGATGTAACTTGTTCATCACCTTAGACATAAACATCATACCTTTGAGTATTTAGAGATAGTCCATGGGATATATTTACCTTGGTTATTAATACTAAGATATTTTATCATAGCTAGGTCATAGATTGTAATGTGCACCTAGAGTTAGGATGGTCTTTTCTAGGTTCAGTGACCACCCATTTCAAATGAACATTACCTCTCCACTCAAATGAAGTGTAATGGAGGGTTTCTTGATGTTTATACACTATAAGTGATAAACTTGGGAATGTATTAGGATGCATTTTAGTGAGGAAATACCATTTTTAATAGTAATTACTCTTGTTGTGAGAATAGTTCTAGGAAGAGTTTGGGTATGGTACCTCCTTAGGTTCAAGGTCTCATATTAGTAGAACATAGACGATAATAGAGATATTAAGGGAATGATTAGTTTGTTTGAGAGATGAAGAACCTTATTATGTTATACATGGGTTTTTTATTGAAACTTATCCACATATATACAATTAATATTATGTATTATCTACACCTTAAGTGATGGACTAGTGATACCATGTGGATAACCTTCTTGGGGAACCTCATGTGGGTCACATTTTTTCAACTAACCTTCTATAAAATGACTTTTGTTTAAGTTTGGTAGTTATTTATTTGTTGGTTATAGAAACAAGATGGATTGAATTTCCCTTAGAGTTGGATGGTAGTGATGGTTGTAAAAGTACATGTGGCCCTTTTATGACATCTTGTCCTTAAGTAGGTGAGATCATTAACTTAATAAAGTGATGATTATGTTAGATGTTGATATCTATACTATTTTTCTTAGAAACCCCTTGAAGGTTATGACCCACTTTTCTTGGAGTATATATAAACAACAACATTAGCTTTAACCAATGGTGGTTTGGAGGTGACCTTATCGATACAAATTCTTGAGAGGAACATGATTTATTTTTTATTCTTATTTATAAGGTTTGAATATACCTTCTTGCTAGATGATCATCTTAAATTTATCAATGTATCCATGATATTTTGAGTTCTTTGAGAATATTAAAATAATTCCTCATATAGAAGTTTTTTTCCCATAGTGGTGGCACCTAGTTAAGTGGGGTGCCTATGAGTGTTGCTAGCATTGATGAAAGATTAGTTTATTTTGGAGCTAGAGGTAGCTTTAACCCTGAGTGGGTGTACCTCTTTTTCTATTAAAAATGATCATGCTAATAATAATATTTCATTTTTTATATCTTGTATGCTAGTTGCCTTGAGCATGTAATTATTCATGAATTTTGACATCCAAGATTTTATGGGTGTCTAACATTTTGAGGTGACCCTTTTCTCTTTATGTTTACTAGTGTAACCATTTGATAATGTGTGTTGTACAAATGCATATAAATTATAGTGTCATGTAGTAAAATCTTGGATGTTGTGTTGATTTTTGGGGCAGGGAGTGCCTCACTATTATAACTATGCCACACCCTTGTAAGTATTGTGAGTTTGGTACCATATTTATATATTGCTTGATGATAAGTGCATGTGTTTCACATTAATGATTTTGGAGAATTGTTTTCTTGATAGGACACATTCTAAAGTGGATTTATTTTCATAATAACCAAGGAGTGTCTCTTGTACCTTAAATCCCTATGTGATTTCTTTTTCCCCTTATTCATAAGGTTGTCATCAGTTTTTGTATGAGTTTTCTATACATCTTGTGAAAGTGTGAATTTATATTGGATTTATAAGGGTATGACTTTCAAGGTACACAAACAAATAAAATATATGAGCCTTAAAATTTTTAATGCTTATGAAAGACCCTTTTTGATAATGGGTTGGTTAAATTAATGTGTGTAGTTAGGGATCACCTATATCTTCTTAGAGTCATTTAATGGTTATATCGATTGAGATTTGTGGGTGCCTCTTGTTTACCATGTTGAGTAGTTGATTACCTAAAATAGTTCATGAATTTCATGAACATGGATTCCTAGAACCATATCAATCACCTTTAATTGAGAATACTTGATCATGATTGAAACTTTTTATTTGTAATATAAATCATTAGGGGATAATTACATTATCTATAGTGGGTGTGGTATGAGCATGATATTTTTATCACCTAAGAAAGTGTGCACTTGTTTGATGAAATTTTATTCCTTAATAACATCAAGTCTAGGGGAGGGGATCTCATAAGACCCCTCATATATTAATACCATGCTTGAGTGGTAGAAATCCTCATCGTAGTGGAGTGGAGTATGTTTTTTAGTGGCTTCCTCTATATTATTATTTTAACCATGATTTCATTAAATCTAGACATATGTCTAAGAATTTATACTTATAATATCACCATTTATTATATTATAATTGATGAAATTGGATTCTAATATTGCTAATATTGGTTTTTAGCTAGTGTGGTATTGGATTCAATTATTTATATTGTTAGTTATTAAATAGTATGATATCAAACTTGAATATATATGTTATTGGTTCTAAGTAGTGTGATATTGAATTTTAATGTTTTTATTACTAGATTTAAACTAGGGAAATATTAGGTTTCAACTATATCCTAATTATTCCTGTTTACGTAATGACCCATAGTTGTCCTAGTATTACCTAATATTTTACATAGTGACAATCCCATTTATAAAATTAATTGAACATAAAAACATAAGGTGCACAAATTAATAAAGTTTAATTAAAATTAATAACACTTTAAAAGTAACTTAGTTTTAAAACACTTTTCCCTCCAAAAGTGGTGTAAGATATCTCCACCCTTAGATTATATTTTATCATAACCATTAGATAGGGAAAACCCTAAAAGTTTCCTAATCCATAAGGATTAATCACACAAAATTAAACCTAAGATTTAGAGTCTCATTTACATAATGATCTAGGACATAAGAAAGAGAGTGAGAGGGGAAAGGCTTGTCCATGCCTTGACCCTCTTCCCCAAACTCTAACAAAGCCTACATAGACCCTATTACCATGGATGATTAGAGGCATCATAATTTTAGTCCATAGTTACTTTCATTGAGGATTAAAATACCATAAGGCTTTACCCTATGTGTAATAATTTTCCACTAAATGTTTTTCCATTTTAAAAGTATGCACTATTTTTTTGTTTTTTAATAATGATTTTTACATTCATACACTATGTACAATGAGTAGAAAAAATATTTAGCAATAATTATAGTAGAAATAAGTTCATCTATCATGTTTTTTTCCTATATCTTTTTCCTTTTGTATTTTATATTATTTTTTAAGTTAACAAAAAATTCATAATATTTTTACCAACATCTATCTTTCTCCTATATATCTCTAATTTAAATGAAAAATAAAATAGTTATGAGATGTATGTGACTATTTCTCAAAAACTTAGGAGATTTTAAATGTGTTATACATTAAATTAGGGTTTACCTATCATCCATTTTTTTCCTTTATCTTTCATATATCAAACAACACAAATAATGTTGGCTTTTTGCATGTGATTGGTTTTTTTAGACACTCAAGGATTTGATTCAAAATTCACCAAATAAGTTTGACCACTCATAAAAATAACCTCATATACAATTTTCCCCCCTCCTCTCATCATATTTTAAAATTAAATATAATAATTATATATTAAAAAATCTTCTAAATTGAACTAAACATGTTTGGTTGGCTTAAGGTTTGAACCAAACCTAGTCCAAGTTTAGTCAAACATGATAACTGTAGAATAAAGTAGCTTATGTTTTGTGAGACTCCATGCTCTTGAGATAGAAATAATAATGAGAAATTTATTCATTAAAAATAATTGGAATAAATAAATAGTTCAAGGTGATCCTTAGGTACCTAGTGTTTCTATTTCCTATTAATGTCCTTCGAAATGTAATGATGACAAATAATTCAATGAAATAAATATGAATATTCCATTCATATTAAATAATAATATATTGATTATAAGGTTTTATTGGAATGTGATTTTTAATAAAACCACATCTTTGGACAAGATGATATCATATATTAATTTATGATCTTCAATAGTTTCACCAAGTAACTTAACATTGATTACCCTACTCATGTAGTTTAAAGTATAATTTAATTTCCTCGTGTCCTTTATCAAGTATCTTAATATATGCTACTTTCCAAATTTTATTTTATTTCTATGACCATATTATATTATTCACATCAATATCTTTTTTAATTTCATCTAATTTGGTTCATGTTTAATTTGGCCTTAAATAAATCTTGATACAATGTTGTGCCTTCTACTCTCCCTACAGGTTTCTAATATTGAATACTTAACTTTGTAGACAAATTATCACCTTTTAATTTAAGGTAAATATACCCATCTACCCTTCCCATCCATATATTTTCATTTTTAACTTTTACTAAAATCATATGTTTTACATACACATACATCAATGGATTGAATTCTTCTTTAGGTCTTTCATGAATAGGCCCAACATAAATATTTTTATTACTTGGGATATTTTTATTAATTTAGAATTACCTATAAAAAATTATGGATTAAATTAAGATTTGGTCATATACCTATTTGTATTTGATGTTTTGTGGCAAAAAACAAACATCTAACATCTTTTTATAATTTACAAATGGTCTATCCAAAGAACATAAAACATTTACACAATACATTATATTTGGAATAAAATATTCTCTACCTCTACCCAATGCACTTTTCCCCTATTGTTCAATATATTATTTTATTCCCTTTTCATATCTTCCATGTATTTGATTTATCTAAAAATGTGTGAGAGAAGGTTTCCCTTCAAACTAGTTTGACTCACCATTATCTTTTGTACACTATATTAGGGTTGGATGAGACCATTTCATAACCTTTATTATTGGTACGTAATTCAACACTTGGTACTTGATCATCTTAATTTTTATAATACCCACTACCTTATGGTTTCCATCTAATAAGGTTACCTCCATACAGGAATTTAAGTAATAACCATCCTCACTAAGATAAATATTTAATTAACTTGATCCCTTTTGGCATGTTATGTAGGTGTCCACGATATTTGGAAACAAAAGTGTGTCTAATTTCCATACTGATGTTACTAGTCTACCAAAATTTCCATTTATATCCTCATGAATGTGTCCCACCAGGAGGACTATTACATAAACAATGTTGAATACCCTTATTTTCTCTAACATGGATGCAAATTCAAATAGGGTATGATTATTTTTCTCACTCAAAGCATTATCTATTTAAAACTAGAGGATTTTTGGCTATTTTTAAAATGAAGTATTTCTAATAGAAACACTACTTGATTTAGAATAGGCAAATTTATCTTTTTACCATTTGAGTTTTTTAGTCACTTATTTTTTTAATATTGCATCATGAAATGGATGTTTTTATTATGCATTATTACTACACAATAAATCCCCATATTCATCAATGACTAGTTCTTTGAGATTATTGGGACACAAAGATAATAATGTGACTATGTAATTGCTTCATGTTTATTAAATGTTAGGCCTAAGTGGAAAAAATCCTAGTATTTTATTCAACTATGAGCATACCAATCAAAGTAGATGGGAGGTTCAAAACATTATGTATTGAGTTTTCTTTCTTACCTGTCCTTAGTATGGAAGTTTTAATTTTGTCCATTTTATCATGCATAATGCTTAAGAATACTTGAGGTTGTTCCCCTAATATAAATATGTGGGATTATTAATGTACATGAGAACTTTGAATTTATTCATTATTCCATTTTTGTTCTTCTTCAATTTTTGAGGGTGATTATGGGCATATAGTGGTTGTGCATTTATTGTTCAAAATTTTACACTCATCACACTTGGTAAATAAAATTTTATTTGTAACAAAAACATATTGAATATTTTCATTCATTATCATCCTAAATTTTAGCTAATATGTGGAAGGAAGGTTCAAAAATTTTAGCTCCTCATTACACTTATTTTACATTAAATTTTGGGTATAGAGTGCAGAAAGTGGTCTTTGAGAAAATTTGATTCCATCCTATCCTACAAAATGATTAAAATTCATATAAATATATGAATTTATCTCAATTATTGTTGGTATGAAATTGATTATTATATTAGTATTCAACCTTTGTTTCTCCTTCTTAGTGTTACCATTTATCTCACACATGTTTCCATTTATCTAGTCAGATTCATGATTATAGAAGGTGTTCCTTGGGTACCCATAAGACTTGTGCCATGCATTTTGATAGATAATCATCCAAAAAAAAAATCTTTTTATGTAACTCCATAGATTCCTCATCCACATTAAAGATGGAATTTGTTATTAATGCATCTAACACAAATTTATGTAAAGCCTCTTCATTCAAGACTCTAGCTTTGTGCCAAGTAAATATTTTAAGACAAAACATTTTTCTATAATGGTATTCTACATTTTCCTCTTCATCCAAAAACATTGACAATTTTCTATTTTCATTAACTTTTCTATATGATGAACTGGGTAAAGTGGCATATAGTTTTTGATGTTTTTAGCATTGTAGGCTCTTTTTATCACTTTTTTATAATTATTATAATTAGTGGAATCAAAATAAATTGGATATAATAATAGGGTTTTTATCTTTTCTAATGAATCCCACACGTTTGAATAAACATATGCTATGAATTATTTGAATCTGACATCCATGGGAGTACCATCTGTGTTGGTCAATTTCCAAGAAATACATTGTATGAGATATCCTTCAAATAGGGAGAATCCTTTGTAAGGATGGTTTAATACTCTATCTATATTCACACCAAAGGTATTGACATACAATAATTTAAATTTTACCATGTTTCATTCAAGTAAATTTTTAATTATTCCCTATAAAACATATTTTCTTTCAAATGAGCACAAATGGATCAATTTGACACCATCGCCTATAAAATTCAAATTCAGCTCACCACCAAATTAAAATGATGGACCATCTAAATGATCACTCACTTTAACCATTAGGGTGCTTCTTATTTCATTGAAAACCAATTATATAACTAACCATGATATTAATTTATTGGGTTGTATAAAGTTTAAGCAATTAAAAAAATAATTTACCGCATTTATTATAATTACACAAAAATTAAAAGGTCCTAATATATCTTCATAAATTATATGATCTTATAACATATGGGTTATAACACCCTTGATTTATGTCATCATTTCTTCAAAAAAAAAATTGAGAACCACATTATTTGAATTAAAGCCAATTATATTATTAGACCCTATATTGATGATGATTGTAGTGACATCAATACAATCTCTCCTTCTTTCCATGATATAAATATCATTCTCTGAGTCACTATATAAGTGATCACTATGAATTGGTGAAATTTATGAATCTGTGTTATTTGACAACTCTCATTCTTCCTAGGTAATATAGTATCCTTTATTCTCAACATCTACCAAAGCTTCAAATTCATCAACTAAAAAGGAAAATTGTACTTTTTCATCTAATAACATGTTAATATTGATATAAAAAACATTTTCCTACATATCTAAACTGTAATGTCCTCCTACTTAGATACGCTCTACCCTTTACAAAATTGGTTCTTTTTTAAAACAAAAACACCTAGCCATCCTCTCCAAATGCAAGAGACATGGATGTTATATTACAAAAATAAACACCATGAGATAAAATCAAATCTATAAAACCATATCATATCATAAATAAATTTAAAAATAAACATCAATGGGAGATGGAAATAAATATGTAAATTGTATTAATATAAATGTAATCTAGTGCTTTATTTCACTTATTATATTAAAATTATAAATTATGGCATGTAATTTTTTTGAAATATTCTTGTAAAGGGTGTTATAATATAATTTTCCAAATTCATGTTCATTATAAGATAAAAAATTTATTTCTAATGTAATTATGTTGACATACATTAAATAAGTCTAAAAAAATTAAACCTTTAAACAAACAAAAATGTTATTCACCAATCAAAATTTACCACTAAAGTCATGGGAACAAGGTTAAATTTAGAGATTGATTAATTTATTATTATATTAATGTATATAATATTTATAAAAAAATAATTATTATTATTATATTATGATAATATATATTATTTTCATCAAAAATTTAAGTATCCATTTTTTTCCAATTATCACATAAATGACTAGACCAAGTTAATGTCATGATCAATTTTGACCACAAACACTTACTATAAAAAAAATATGTCTTAAAAATTAGGTTCTTGTTAGGCAAAAATTTAAGCCTTCATTATTCCCAATTTTTGTTCCATTGAGTAGATTAAGTCAAAATTAATAATTTTGGATATTAAAGCTTAGCCTAAAAATTTAATCTTGAGCTTCCAATTTGGATATCTTCCTAAGTGTCTAAGTCCTTTTATTTCATTTACTAAGTTAGTTCCTGACTAATGTCAATTCTAAGTTGATTTATTACTTAGTGTTGAATGTTTATCAAATAAAATAATGGTACGTATAACTCATGAGTTTATGATGGAAATAAAATCCTTGATCAAAGACATGAATAGTTTGAGGAACTCATTATTCCTTGACAACATGAAATTAATTGATTAAACATTTGTAGTAGTGATAAGAACTAATTAAGTACCAAGCTAATACCATTTCATTGAATTAGCCGATGAGAGATTATAGGAACTAAGTTAGTTCCTAATATAAGGCATTTATCTAATTCACCAATACAAACTAGTTAATTATTTAAATATAATTTTAAACATTTTACCAAGCCTTGTGTAACTTGACATAACTCAATCAATACAAAAAAAACCCTTAAAAGAATGGAAACATGTGACAAATCTCTTATATATGAATTTGAAAGGTTCCCATTTGAATCAAAAATATCATGACTCTTTCTCTCCCTACCAAAATCTCATCAATATCCATCCTTGTGAAGATTTTTCTTTAATGTCACTATCAAATCTTTAATCTATATACAATAGGTAATTATATGTTGAAATATCTACGATTCAAGTAACTCTAAAGTTCTAGACTTATTTTAATCTATTCCATCCATTTATTTTTACTGAGGTTGCATGTGTAGGAAAAACACATGTTCTTTCATTATGAAAATTAAAAAACAACAAACTTATATTTTTTAATACAAAACACTACAATATTCATTAATTAAATCTCTTATATTTATTAATATCATTTATTATCCACTATACTAATGCAAACATTGCTTCCCCTTGACCTTATATAAAAAATACACCTTGACCTCAAAAAAATAGCATATTAGACGACTATGAATATAAAAAGGAAATATCAATATCAAGTGTATAATAAATTATCCTCATTGAAAAATAATTTTCTATAACTCCATGATTTGAGGTTAGGATATGTCAATATAGATGATTTATATAATAGACCACAATATAAAAATAGAACCCCCATCACTCAAATATTATTCTAGAGTGGACTTACTCATGTTGTTATTTTACCAAAAATTTTTTAGTGGATATATTTGGTACTTTCCTACATCAAATATTATTTTGAGTAGACTAGAGAAGTAAAATCAATTGATAGTGAAATAGTTATAAAGCTATATAGTTAATCGATGAATGTTGTCTTCAAGATTGTGTAAAGATAATAGTGCATTTAAATGAATACAAAATTAAATAATTTCATTTAAAAAAAATATATGTGTGAAATATGATATAATCATGGTTGACAAACAATAATAAAGGATCATCTATAGTGCCAAAAATTTTACATAGATAAAAATTTGATAATGAGTTTTTAGATATAATAAACACTCTTGAATAGAGTAATGGGGCATGAATAAACTAGAACATTCCACACATATATTTTTCTATTCATAAATATTATTTATTATGGAAAGTAGTTTATAGATTGGGCCTATAACATCAGTGACAATCTTCATGAACAATTGGTCAAATTGGAGTCCACCTAGTGTCTCTATATAACATCTTATTTGTTAAAACCCATTGTATCCACGAATAAATGGCTTGGAATCAAATCCAATTGAGTATACACTAGTACATATACCAATTTGAATATTTCCCTCAGTTGGTCCTAAAAGAAAGCAATAATAATTTCTAGAGAGTGAATGATGCCTTCACTATGTTAACAATAAGGACATTAGATGGAAGTACTACAATGAGGATCTCCCCTAAATATGCATCTCAAGTTTAAAATTATGGTAGTTATTTTATTCAATTTCTAAGGTTCACATATCTCAAAAATGTGGTTTTTATTGTCACTCCATACAAATTTCCCTAATTTTACAATGATAAAATGGTTATCATTAAAGTGTTTCAGTAAATTGTAGAAGTTGGAGTGAAGTGTAAAGGGAAGAAAATAGATAGAATCCATTTTCCTAGTTTGAACTATTATGTATGCAAGACTTCACTTGATGCTTATAATATTGAAATAAATTTGGCTAACATTAAATTTTTTTCTTATGAGAATAATAGATATGATTTTGATAGCAAGGGTGATGTGGAGACTAAATTATGACTAGGAATAAACTACCATCATATTTCACAAATTGAATATTACTGGGTAGATTATGAGAATGATTTTAAAGTGAGGAAATGATATTGGATGTGAATGACTTTAGGCCAACTAAATTCCTAAAAACTAGAATGGGTCACTAAGATAATTTTAGATGATGATAATGATTTGATTGAATTATGAAAATAAAATTCAAATTCTCCCTCTACCACCAATAAAATGGGCTATCAAAGAGCTATCTAACTTGGATGAGTAGAAAAAATTATATTTCAAATATCTAAATATTGGTTTATGAATAACGTAGTTTATAACACAATAGGAGGAACTTTAACAAAAGTATAATATTCTACAAAAAATGAAAAGGGTGACTTTATCTAGACCATATCCTCAAGCTGATATGTATATAATGGGAATCCCAAGACCAAATAATGGAGTTGATACAGAATATCCTAATAAAAAACAAGTGACAAATAATACTTGTGGTGATGATGTGACATCAAAGAAGATATTAGACCAAATCAAGAGTTGTAAATAAGAAAAGATGTAATGGGATTCTATATCAAGGTCCTAGACTCATTAATCAAGAAAGCTTTAACAATGATGGTTTGTGCTCTAATTGGTAAAGTTATGAGATATCAACCTAATATAGATGTGCTCATAATATGGGAAGAGAGAAAATGGTTGCCTATGGGACATCTTGAGATATCCATTATGTTAAATGAATTATTTATTATTGACTCAATAATGAATAATATTTCACCAAAATATTGGTTGGAGGCTCATGGTTTATGTAGAGATCCAATTTATTTTTGAGGAAATGGAAACCTAATTTTGACCTAAACAAGAAGGAAATAAATATTATTCCAATTTGGGTTAGAATTATAATAATCCTAATATAATTTTGGGAAGAACTTATGAAAATCATAACCAAATGTTTATATAGCTTATAGATTTTGATGCTATCATGAAGGAAAGAACTAGTTTTTTTCAAGCTTTATTTTATTTTAATTCCTTTTTCAATCATGAATTACCTTTATTTGTTATTATAAAACCTATCTAGATAGAATGGTATCAAAGGATTGAATGTGAATATTTCTCTCTTAAGTGTAATCATTTTCATAAATTGGGACATATAACCAAAATGTGTCCCTTTAAGATCGAAACAGGTAATGGATTCATGAGAAAAAATACAAAAAAGCCTAGAAAAAGAAACCAATGGAGGAAAAATAATCCGAAAAATTAAAAATCATAATTTATATCTTGTAAAATAAATGGGAATCTCTAAAATAAATTAACAAGGTGTTAGATACTAATAAGATTCAAGATCATTTAGAAAACATCATAGTTTTATATCCTTTGAGATTTGTCAAACTTGTAGAGATTTTACCTTTACGATATAGGGAGGAAGATAAAATGGATTTTCCATAAAATTAATATTAGGGTAATTCCCAATCAGGTCATATTTAGGGAGTGATAAATCTAGATTTGACTGAAGTTAAATTTATAAATGCTCAAACTTTTCCTAGAAAGGTCCTTCTTTCTCCCATTATTAATAACCAATTTTATTTCTTAGATATATAAATATATGAATAAATATACATAAAGTTTTCTTTCTCAATCTAGTAATAAATTACTTTGGTTAATAATATTTCATATTTGATAGTCCATGAAACAATGGAGGATAAGAAGTATGTAGGGGAAAATGTCTCAGAGGCAATGTCTTTATTAGCTAACACAGTTATTTATCCATAGACGAAAAAGATAAGGATGTTAATGATGATAATCAATCCAATGGGGTCCAATGGTCCAAAAAAAATTAGATGTATGGAAATCAATAAAGATAATAAAATAGTCCCAAAAAAAGATACTCAAGAGGAGAATTGATTAAGAAGCCAAAGAAGGGGTTCAAATTGTTTTACCTTTAAAAGGTAGTAGAATTAAATCAAAGGGTTTAAATGAAGATAATTATTTGTAAAATTAGAGGTATGAAAAATATTAACAAGCATAGGACATTTAAATATTTAACGAGACTTAATTTCTTAAGTATCATAGCCATTTGGGAAACCAAGATGGAAGGAAAAGTAAAATTTAGAAGCAAGTTCAAGTTGCTTGTGTCAGTTCCATGGGTGCCTCTAGAAGCATTGCCACTTTTTAGAATGATAAAGAAGTAAAAGGTGAGGTCTTCATTAAAAACTCACATCATCTTGTATTTTTTTCCATAATAGAAACTATGACTGTATTTGAATTTTAAACAACATATTATGCTCTATGATGTATAAAATTATGGGAAGAACTTAATTAATTTAGAAAATAATGTGGTAAGGTTTCATAGATGAGATTAGGGGGATTTAATAAATTTATATGTAAAATAAAGGTGGAATCCAAAAAATATGATATTATGGGAGACAATGAATATTTTATTGCCATTAATAATTTGATGGACATGGAACATAGAGGCTCTCTCTTCACTTGGTTTAATATAGTATTTGTTGATAGTCTAATTCAGGTTAGATTGTATATAATTATGATTTTTATTGATTGGATTTTGTAACATGACTTTTATCTATTCTCTTTATGTAAGATTGTCTTTAATCATAATCCTCTCCTTAATGTGGATCATCTAGTCAAGAAGGATATGACTCCTTTCAAATTTGAGCACATGTGGTTCAATCATCTAGAGTTAACTAATAGAATAAATAGTGCTAGAATGTTTATATTTTAGGCATTTCCATGTTAATATTCTTAAAGTAGTCAAGAGAAATATCAAAATTTGGAACAAATAGGTCTTTGGCAATATATTTGAGCAAAATTAGAGTTTGAGAGCTAATTTAGATAGATTGGAAGATCACATGGTAGCTAATGATATGAATGAGGAATACCTCACTAAATAAAAGACTCTTTTAAATTAATATCATAATATTTTTTCTAGAGATGAAACCTTCTATAGAATGAAATGAAGAGTGATCTAGCTCAAATAAGGTGATATAAACACTAATTTTTTCTAATTAACCACTTTTAAACATGTGAGTCATAATAATAGCTCCAAGATCTCCTTATATAATGGAGTGGTAATCTCATACCCTAATTATATCAAGGATTAAATTTCTAATTACATTAAGAAATTATTTGCTACTAACTCAAACTGAATGCTACATTATTTCAAGATATCATTGATAATATTTTGGGCCTTATTTCTCATGATGATAATTATAAATTATATGATCCCATCACTTTAAAATAATTTAGATCATTTTTTCCCTCTTGAATAAAGACAAAGCTCTAGGTCTTGATGGATTCCAAACTACCTTATTCCAGAAAAATTAGGATATTATGAAGAAGGATTTGTTACCTACTATAGATGAATTATTCTCTTTAGGGAAAGTACTTATGGAAATGAATAAAACTTTCCTTGTATTGATCCCCACGAATTAAGGAGATTTTAATTTTAAATATTTTTTATTTATTAGCCTTTGTAATATGGTCTACAATATTCTCACCAAAATTCTTTCTTGTATATTACAACTCTTAATGGAAAAATAAAATAAGTTAATCAAGGAGACTTTATTCTATGAAGATAAATTTAGGATCATATACTATTGGTACATGAAACCATCGATTTAATAGAAAAAGGAAAATAAACCAGCATGATATTCAATCTCAATATGAATGAGGCATATGAAAAAGTTGATTGGAACATTCTTGATAGAGTCTAGACCAATTTTTGATTTCGTCCTCATTTCAAGTCATTGATTAAGGCTTATATTTATATAGCTATGTTCTTTATTTTGGTTAATGGTGTTCTAGAAGGTTTCTTTAAAAGTAATAGGGGCATTAAGAAAGGCAACCCAATTTCCCCATTATTTTTAATTATTATGGATGAAACTCTCAATATAACTCTTTCAAACACTACTAAATAAGGGAGACAAAAGGCTTTAGAGTTGCTAACATAGTTGATCCCAGTTTGCATCAATAATTTTCTTATGACTTGATTGTTCTAGTGGAGGCCTTAGTTATAGAATATAAATAAATAAGATAAAATATTTCCATGTATAAGGAGGCTTAGAAATAGAATGTCAACATTGATAAGAGTTCAGTTTATTTTTTCAACACGCCCATAACTAGACAACACAAGATTGTTTGTATTAGGGATTGTCAAATTAAAAAGTTACCTACTAGCTACCTAGTGATACCTATGTTTAGTGTTCCTATGTATCATCATATTTAAAACCCCTTGGTGGATAAATTTAAAAAAAAAATCCAACGAGATAGAAAGGAAAAGTCCTAACTCCAAATGTAGAATTAATTCTCATCAATAGTGTTCTTCAGAGTCTATCATTCTACATTATGTCCTTATTAAAATTTCCCAAGAATATTATGGTAAAATTAGAAAGAAACTAAAAATATGTTATTATGTATGGGTTAAAAATACAAAAATATGTTCCCATTGGTTGTTTGAGAAAATATTTGTCTCCCTAAATAGTTTGGTGGGCTGGGATTGAGAAGGTTAAAGAAATGAACACAACTCTAGTAGTAAAATAAGGTTGGAGATATTTTAAGGAGAATAACCATTGGAAAACCATATTAAGAGTTAAATACTTCAATTTCATATAATATTTTAACATTATCAAGAACATTTTATCATAGGATCCTACTTTTGGATTTTTTTAGTCAAGAGTAGAGAACTTATTCTTAGAACTTGTGAATGGAGTATTGGGGATGACACTAGAGTGATATTTTTATAATATCCATGGATCTTGCATAGCCTGTTGGGTGGCCTAAAACCATGGAATCACATTTTCATTCATTTATAAATGTCCTATGGCTTTTTTAATGGCTGATTATATTCATTAATTATAGGGAAGAAGGAATTGGAAGCATCTTAGGGTTGAACATCTTGATAAAGAATCTAATTCCATTCTTTCTAATCCTTCTTAAAGGGGTACATATACCTAATATTTCTAAATAATATGATTTTTTTTCTGGAATATTATGATGTATAGTACAAGGTGATATTAGGATACAACAAGTTGATTAATCCTACACAAGAAAGTGTGTCCTAAAATAAATTTTGGGACAAAGACTTGATTCCTAAACAATTTTTCAATTGATTGTCCAAAACAAAATTTTTACTTTAGATAATAATTTGAAGATATGTCATAGTTTGGTTAATAGGTGTCCCTTTTGAGAAAATTGAAATGATTATATTGTTCATATTATGACAGGTTTCACCTTTTATTTCAAGGTGTGGGGTTTTTTATTAGAGAGATTTAAAATTTCATAGACCCAACCTTTCTCTTTATTGGATTTATGATTTTCATACACAACTCCCTTCAAGAATAAGTATTTTCAAAGCTTATGGAAAATTAATCTTCTCCATTTCCTTTGGGGTATATATAAATAAAGTAATGATAAAATTATTAGGGTTTTAAAGAGTTCTAACATAAGGGTTGATAACAAGATTTTTGATCTTCTCTTAGATAATTTCAAGAGCAAGAAACCCAAAAGAGACAAAGATATCTTTGATGAAGAAACATCCATTATTGTGAAGTGGATTTTCAACTTAGAAGATAGATGTATTTTCAAAGATTATGAAAAATTAATCTTTTATATTTCCTTTGGGGTATATAGAAATAGAGGAATGATAGAATTATTAGGGTTTTAAAGAGTTATAATATAAGGGTTGATAACAAGTTTTTTAATCTTCTCTTAGATAATTTCGAGAGAAAGAAACATAAAAGGGATAAATATCTCTTTGATGAGGAAACATCTATTACTAAGAAGTGGATTCTGTTAAGCACAAAATATACTGAGTGAGGGGGTCAATCAGTATATTATATATCTTTTTACTTAATCTAATTTATTTTCTTTAACCACTAAATCATACATTCAAGATATGTAATAAAATTTAAATAATAATTTGCACCACAAAAGAGAGAGAGAGAGAGAGACACTAGATTTTTACGTGGAAACCCAAAGTGGGAAAAACCATGGAGAAAAATCTCAAGTATATGAATGAGCACCAACTCAAAATAAAAATTTCATAAGCACAAACTTGCAAGAGTACCAACCCCTTTATTGAGCACCAACACATCAACTATTTATGATCACCAACCCATACGATCACCAAACCCTTAAAAATATTTGTGAACACCAACCCACAAGAGCACCAACCCCTCTTGTGTATGAAGCACACCTATCTCTCAATGTTTCTTACTCAACAAATGATATAACTCTACAATATCTCATGCGTTTCTCTCTTGAAAAAAAATACAAACCATGAACTCTCTTGAATATTAAAAATGGCTTCTCAACCCTTTATTTATAGCTTTCTATATGACCTTTGGAATTCACCCTTTGTGACCCTTCAATCCTCTTGGAAAATGGTGCCAAACTTGCATGACCCTTCATATCCTTACATTTGAAAAGTCATATGGTGACCCTTCATAAGCAAAAGTGTCATTTCGTCTTTTGTATTTATCTTGGTGAATTTCATATTCCTAAAAGTGTCCCTTCATGGAAAAATTCACCATACCTCCTTTGTCTTCACATGGCGACTCTTGGAATTCCTCAAGATGACTCTTCATGAGAAAATACATCCCATTCCTCTTTCATCTTTTACCCCATGACTCTTTGACTTTTCCATGGGCCCTCTTTTGACTTATATGCAACCAAAAATATATTCATTAATATTAAATAAATATTAACACACATTGTCCAAGATATGAATATTAAAAACGCCATTAAATGTAATGGGACCTTTATCACCAATAATGCTAGATCTTTAACATCAATGATAATATTTCCAATAGATTCTCAACTTAGAATATAGACATTCTTTGGATCCTAGGGTTGATCTTAGGAAAAGTGTTAGATGTAAAATACCTTCTCCTGGTTGGGTGAAAATAAATTTTGATGGTGATTCTAAGGGTAATCATGGTGCTTTAGGAGGGGATGGTATCCTTTGGATTGAAAAAGAGGAGTTTTGAGTAGCCTATGTAGGTGTTAAGGGAGTTCAATCTAATTATTGGTCTAAAGTTTTGGTGTCTCTTTGGGATCTTCAACTAGCTAGATAAGTTGATGTTCATTATATGGTTATATAACAATATTCCCTTAATATCATCAACTACCTTTATAATAAGAAAGCAAATAACTGGAGCATTAGTCATATGTTAGAGGAATCATTTATAATCATTGAGTATTTTTAGAATGTCTATATTTAGCATGTGAATAGAGAAGTAAATTAGATAGCTGAATATTTCATAAATGTGGGAGTTCTCTCTCAAAAGTTTAAGGTTTGGCTAAGTAAATAGGACCTATCTAATGATATCACTCATAAAATTGTTAAGTAAATCCTATCTATGGGTATTTAATAGTGGTGAAAATTGTATTATTAAATGATTCATCTCTAATCATATTGATGGCATGAAGATTGTGTTATTATGGTATGTTATTATTTCATAGGATAACTTGAATCATATCAATTATGATTTTTTATCCAATCATAGATCCACATGCTAGGGTATTCAAAGTCATTTAGATCTCATAAATTTTAGCATAATTTGGAATGATGAAAAAATAAGGAGTGTGTGAGATTTTCTAACCATATAAATTCTAATACTTTTCAAATCCAAATATGCATTGATATATATTTTTGGGAGAATATTAATTCCACAAACATGGGTGGAAATTTTTGTAAAATTGAACCTTCCTTAGTTAAGGATCTAATGAAGAATGTGGAAGTGTGTGGAATTTTTTAGGTAAGAGGATTTTCTACATTAATTCAAAGGATCAAAGGACATGAACAAAATTTTTCTAAGATCTTTATTGCTAGTTTGAAGGATAGAGTGGTCAAGTTTAATGGTACTTATACTTAGGTGATTGGATATTTAATTGCTCAGGTGATTAGTTTGAAAAGTTAAGAGTTTAAATTCACCAAAACTAGTAAGGATTATAAACATGAGAAGGATAAGTTTATTTTGGAGGATGATCTCATTGATTATCAAGGAGGATACATGAGAGAGGATTTCATTTGGCCCTATGACAAGGTTTCCAAGAATATTATAAGATACATCACACTTGAAGGTAGGTATATTGTTCTTCATTTTTATCATTTCACCTTCCTTAATTATTGTACACACCATCTTCCTATTATTATAAAATTATACATACTTCCCAAATATTTTAGTTATGGATGTCAAGAAAGGTAAGAATAAATTACAACTACATTAGGTAGTATTTTTTCTATTCTATAATTATTTTCTTAGTTTTAATAGATGACCTTACCACATCCCCTTTTTAGGATATTCTCATCCCAAATATCCTTGTATCTAGAAAAAAACCTTAATAAGCTCATAAAAAGGTAAATAGGTTGTTAAGGAGGTAGATAATCATGAATATAATCTCAATAAATGACTTTGGGAAGGGATAACCATTCATACATACTTTGACCCTGATGAGAAAATTCATGAGGTTATGGAAGGTTCACAACTTCTCAAGGATGGTAGACATAATGAGTTGAATATTCCCACCACTAAAATTGAAAATATAAGTTAGGGAGAGAGTGATGGAGATATTAAGACCATTTATGATAATATTAATTAATAAATCAAGATGGAAGATATCACTATGGAAATATACAAAAAACATTTTTACATTAGTTTATGAAGGATCACAATAGGTTAAAAGAATCCATCAAGAATTTAAACTAGGAAAGAATCATCTTGTGCTCAAGAGTGGAGTTGGGAGAGGTTAAAACCCAAGTCAAGATAATATTCAATTGTTGGTTGAGGATTTTATTCTATTTAATAGTTTTTACCTACACATGTTTAGCTATCTTACTTAGGTGTATTTTTAGGTCATTGTGAAAGATAATCTCACATTCATGAGGATGTGAGGAAATTTTTGTATTTAACCTATATAATGTACCTTCCTAAATATTTGATGGCTAATGTTCATAATATAATTTATTTATTGTGAAGACAAGATTCTTCCATTGGAGTTAATTTTTTATATTTCAATACTTTATATAGGGTTTTCTTCATGCATTCGAATATATCCAAACTATTCCTTGATTGTGGGTTCTTATGTTTTACTTGGCACTAAACCTAAGCCTTATCCCCTTGGTCACATGGGATATTATCCCTTGGTCACAACCAATGTAAGGGGGTTTAACTTTTCCTCATGAAGTTGGGCCAAACTATTTTCACACCAAAAAAAATATGCAAAGTGGATAATTATTTTTTGTGACCAATAAATCATCAAACTCCCATAAATTTCAGTCGATATCTCCTTTTTAGAGACCATTTTTTTTAAAGTGTGACTTTTTTATATCTATGCATTACTAATATTATCATGCATTTTTAAATTAAAACTTTAAAATTTCAAGGGTTTGCATATCCTAATATTTTAGCACACTCAATTTAACACATACTTCATTTTTACACTATCAATTAGAGTCAACTATCACTTCTTACATCATTCAACTATCATGAGTTGAAATTCAAAACATAAATCCTCTATAGTAGATTCTTACACCAAATCACTATGGGTACATAAATAGAATTGACACTTGATGTAGAGAAGGTGAAGTGGTATAATATAATTTATAAATCCTATAGTCTACTATGTATAAGTGATAAATCCTATAGTCTACTATGTCTCCCAACCTACTCTTTCATATTGAATTTGTAACTACTCGTAATAAATTCAGGACCACATTGTAAAAAATATTTGGAAATAATGACATAATGAGAGGTCATGAGTTGGAGAATGATCTCATAGTTTTTATCTCAGGAGACTTTGACACTATATTAGACTTCTTCATAAAGTTCAAATTACTCAGGTTATAGTTGAAATTGTGTGGCATTGAAAAAAAGAATGATCAATTAATTCTTTCCATACTTACCAAATTGGGTTCAAATTATTATGTCTGAATTTCTACCTTATATGAAAACAAGCATTCCTTTAGATCTATATGGTACATTCCATCCTTGGATGATTTTTATACTAACTTGACTTGGGATCAATACAAGCTTATTCAAATGGGTACACTAAATTCTTCCAATCACATGCCTTAATTATGATTCATGATAAATCTAAGGCTTCTAGTACTAAGGAGAATAAATATAATAAGAAGGGCCTAGAGTAAATAAAGGGTTAAAAATATGGTGCTAAGTATAAAGCATAAAAATATTCCTTTTCAGATGGTCAACCCAAGAAAGAGTGACTCAATGTGCCTACTACAATAAATATGGGAATGATGAAACCAAGTACATGAATAAATAGATTTTCCAACAAATTAATATGTTGAATAAGCAAAATATCAGTGTCCCTGATTCTTCAAATCAATTTTCATCAATGTAAGAATATTTGAAGGCCAAATACATTAAAAAAAAGGAAAATCACTTATTTTTATTACACCCTAGTCTTTCACATTGGTTATTTATTTTGGTTCTTTAAACCATATAACTTCATCTCATGACATGTTATCATTATTTGATCCTTTTTATATGACTTTTATCTTGTTAGATGATGCTAATTCCATAGAAGTTAGTGGGAGGGGATATATTGAAGTGAATGATGGGACATTTCATGATTTTTTTGTGGTTCCTTTTTATCCACCAATCTCTAATCTATTTATCATAGCACCCACATCAATTCAAGAAATAGAATTGAGCTCACACTAAATTATATGGTTATTATGGAAGTGGATAATGAATCCATAATTTTATTTGGGAATGCAGATCACCAGTCATGATAGTATAATTTCTCACATTCTTTTCCTAATCAACCTTTTACTACTTTTCTCACTCATATAGATGGGGTGAGTAAATTATGGCATGAGTGATAAAGCCATCTAAACTACTACTACCTAGATAAACTTATTCATCATGACATGGTTTTAGGATTACCACATGTTCAATTTTTGACATATTTTTTCAAGTTTACATACTTAGTAAGCACATTGAGGAGAGTCATGGCAAAGGCAAATCATGGAGAGCTACATAGATATTAGAACTAGTTCATAATGACATTATTGAACCATTTCTATCTCATTCATTTAAAAAGATGAAATACATTATTAACTTCATTGATGACTTTTTAAAGTATACTTAAGTGAACTTTATTAAGTAAAAGTTAGAGGTCTTTGATCATTCATAGGACTTAAGTGTGTTTTTAGAAAAAAATTGGTTAAATCCATCAATATTTTATGCACCAATAATGGTGGTGAGTATGTCAATAACCATTTTAAATAATTTTACATTTTAGAGGGGATTGAAATAGAGTGTATAGTTCCATATAGTCATCATAGAATGGTGTTATAAAGTGAAATAACAAGTTATTAAAGGAAATGGCCAATTATATGCTACACTCCATGTCTCTTGCACCTTAGTATTGGGTTAAGGCCATTAACTATGATTGTTATATATAGAACCAATTTACTCATAAATCATCACTCTTTTGAATCCTAGAGTGGTCAAAAACTATAGTGAATCACTTCCAAGTGTTTGGATCACCCATTATGGACCACATTACCAAGAATAAATGTAAGGCAATGGAACCTTAGATTCATCCTTACATCTCAATTGGATATCTTGAGGGTGTTAGGGATATAGGCATCTCCATCCCACCACTCATGAGTTATTAATTAAGGTAAGTGTCTATTTTCAATAGAGTTATTTAGATTCCACACTCGATACATGATCCCATTCCTTAGATGAACTAGGATTTAATGACATTTCTATTGATTCAGATCTACCTAAGTATTTTCCTAAAGATATAAACTCTTCTTCTAGCTATTATAATGATATTAGTGATAAGGATTTTAATCCTCCTCTCAAAATATATTTAGAATATGAGGAATAATTTTTTTATTTTACTATCATTAGACCTCTTTGTGTTATATAAACACTACAAAGTATTGGCCATTGGGTTGGAGATCCATCAGACACTAGGTTAACCCATTCACAATTCCATAATTCCTTACATGCATTCATTGTATATTATTTTAATCCATAGTGATTTTAAAAGGAATGAATTACTCTTGAGTGGGATATTACTATGCAAGAGGAGTATGGTTCCTTGATGAGGAATGACACTTACAGTTTAGTCCCTCTTCCTGAGGGAAAAAAACTTGTTCAATGTAGGTGGATCTATCAAACAAAATTTTTAGCAAATGGGTCCATAGATAAGTTCAAATCATGTTTAGTAGAAAAATAATTTCCATAAGTACCTAAAACACACTATACCAAGCTGTTCACTCTAGTTTTCAAAATGAACTCAATCCATCTCACTCTTTATATAGCCACAACACATCACTAGGATTTTCATCTGATGGATGTGAAGAGTGCCTTTCTTCATAATAATCTCAAAGAGGAATTATATATTGAGTAACCAAAATTATTTATGGAATATTCCTCCATAGTTTATAAACTTCATAAATCTATCTATGGCCAAACAATCTCCTCAAGCTTGGTATGCCAATATGGACGCCTTTCTTCTTTTCGTTGGGTTCACTATATGCCATTATCTTCTAAATGTCTACATTTTACATTAGGATTATTCATTGTAGATTCTAGTTATCTATGTAATGATCTATTATCGAAGGGAGTTCTTCATCCACCATCACAATAGTGAGAACTAATTTATTTGATAAGTTTTTAATGACTGACTTGGGATTGTTGCATTACTTTCTTAGGATTGAAATATCTCAGTCTAAATCTAAGATCATTATTTCATAATTTAAGTACACTCTTTATTTGCTTCAATGGTTTACATGGCTGATTATAATCTAGGTCTAACTCTATATCTATCTAGTGTGAAGTTTGAGGCTAATTATCCATCTCTTTTGATTGTTACTACCTCATATTGACAACTTTTTGATAATCCCATCAACCTTACACACACTAGACCTAAAATTTTATATGTAGTGGGAATGGTCTCTATAAGTATGTAGGAGCCACATAAGTTACACTATAAAGCAGCTAATCATATTCTCTATTACATTCAAGGTATTCATAGTTTTTGGATTCATTATGGATTAGACATTGATATTGACTTGATTAGTTATACATATTTATATTGGGATGTGATATTTAGAAACATAAGTGTAATTTAGGCTAAAATTTATCCCTTGATATAGGTTTGATTAGTTTTTTAAACAAGAATCATAATATTATTATTTTATCTTCTATAGAGGTAGAATATAGAGAAGTTGTTAATAGTACCATTGAGGCTATTTGGCTTTATGGGATTCTCACTAAGTTTGGCATCTAGTTTTGATGACCAAAACTTATCTTTAGTGATAACCAAAGCATAATCTATATATACAAGAATATAGTCCTCCATCAATGGGCCAAGTATATCAAGATTGACATGCATTTCATTTTGGAGCCCATCCATGAACAAGTCATTAATCTCCATTACATCTAGACAATGGATAAAATTGTTGATATATTAATCAATCCCTTAACTAAGAGAAAGTATCTTCATTCATGGGATATTAGTTTATATGTACTTGGGTACCTCATCAGTCATTTGTGTTGAGACCCATTTCCACTACCAACCTAAGTTATGATTAAGGGGGTTGTTAGTTTATGTTTTTATTCAATTTAATGGTTTTTCCTACACATGTCTAGTTAGATTGGTTAGGTATATTTTTATTTCACTATGAAATATAATCTCATATTCATGAGGATATGAGGACATGTTTATCTTTCACATATATAATGTACCTCTTGAAAGCTTTTATAGTTAATATTAATAATATAATTTATTTATTATGAAGATAAGCTTCTTTAATTTGAGATTTTTTTTATATTTCACTACTGTATACAAGTTTTTCTTCATGCCTTTGATCCTATCTATACTGATCTTGAATTATGGCCCATTCCAAAAATTATCTTATTTTATCTACTTTTATGTGGTTTTGGAAAGGTTATTATGTTTTACTTAGCACTGATGGCCAAATCTACATGACCCTTGTAATGGGTAAGACCCATTTTTAAAACCCCACTTTACCTATAATAAAAAAATACCTAAGAATAAATTATAAATAAAGAGGCCTCCACCTTCTCTAGTATAGGTAACTATTGATATATCCTATATACACATTGAGTCTTCACCTTTAATAAATTGAAATACATAATAATATCTTACCACCAACACATATACTGTCAATATTCAAATTTTACCTACCAATTTTCTACCCATCATTCCATCCCCTTATCCTAGATCAATATCTCAAATTCACATGTTTGTTCCACCTCTCAGTCCATGTCCTAAACATGTGCATCTTCTAACTCCTTATCCTCTTCATTTTCCTCCTCCTCCTCATGCTTATTCCCCTCCACATGCTCCTTCACCATCTTTTATCCTTTTTTCACCTCTAAATAATATCATTGATATTTTTTATTTTATTTTATTATTTTTTACTTAATAATAAACCTTGCCTATTTCTTCCACTAGTACCATCAATATACAGATGGTTTTTTCCTTAGCCATTTCACCCTCTCTTTAGACCCATCAATTGGTAACAAATAAAAGGAAGATTTCCAAGATAATTATTCTTATATTTTATGTGGTTTTCATTTTTTTTTAAATAACCCCTTCATTGAATAAATACAAGCCACTTCAAGGATTATGATGGATTCTTCCTCAAGTGCTAAATATGTTGAAATTGAAAAAATAATTTTAGATAAGAATGAGGAAGACATGACTATAATGGATTATAATATAACTTGAGTGGACCTAGTCCCATCAACTCATGAAAGAGATATCCTTAATTATTAAGTGGCTATTCCTAAGTTGATTCAGAGGACTAATGAAGAGAAATAAACCAAAGAACAACTTGAAGAATAAGTTTGTACTCTATATGCCTATATCAATTCAATCATTGATGTAAGGAAAGAACCTATTTATATAACTAACCTCACCTAAATCAAACCATCACCCTAAAGTGATAGTGTTGATAAATATACCATTACTATAATTGGTAAATATTAAATTTATAGAAAAATAACAAAAAATTAAGTTGAACTAGTAACTTTGGGTGGCCTAAAATTTAGTAAAGAATCTAGGAAAACCTATGTTATAGAAGTGTAAAATAAAAGTATCAATGGTGAAATTTATGATGTGAAAAGAGAATAGAATTTTTGGGATAATGTAATCATTGATTTTCAAGAAATAGACCTAACTAGTGATAATTTATTAGCTTGTGAACAAATTTTATCAAAAGATGAAAATATTTAAAATGTTTTGGTGAGAAGTTTACAATAGAAATATAATGAATTGAAATAATATCTATAGAATCATCACAATCAATTCAATATTATTGATGACATCAAATTTGATATAAGGGAATAAATATGGTCTATTCATGTTGAATTGATCTAAGAAAGAGAAATTAAACTCCTCACTATCATTGAGATGAAAGATAATATTTTGAAGATGATCAAAGAAGATTTATTTAACAAATATTCTTTCAAATTTGAATTTATGAGTAAATTTTTTGATATTTATTTTACATTTGTAGAGTGTAATAAAAATCTTCTTAAATTTATAAAAAAATACAATGAAGTAAATAAGGTATTGATAACATGGTCATTATGTCTTTAAAACATATTTGTACCCAAGTAAAAAGTAATTTATATATTTTTACATTAATTCAAATTATACAACTTGAAGGATTCTCAAATAAATCAGCCATATTAGTTGCATATAACAATTGTAAATGATCCTGCATCTCCAAGTGACAAGACTTATATCCCTCCTTCATAAATTTATCATCCTATTCTATTTTCTTGCTACACTTTTTGATGTAACTTAAGTAATTATATTTCAAATTTTTTAAATGTAGTATTGAAATACAAAGTCAAAATATAAATTTTGCCTCCAAAAAGTTGGTTCTAAGGTAGTTATGAACTAGTTTTGTAGGTTTTTACTATAAATTTTAGTCTCACTCATTTTAATAGTAATATGTTTTGAGTATACACTGGTATCATATATTGGTGAATTAAAATTCAATCTTAATATTAAATATATGTTGAATTGGTAATTATATCTTGACCTAAATTGGTAAAATTTATGAAACTATGTGCATAATAATTTATGGTACTTTGCATGCTTATGAAATACTTATTATTTGGATAAACTATATGAATGCTATGTTTTAAATAGAACAAGTAATTTTGGTATATTGTTTAGTTTAATTATAATTCTTACTTATATAATTTAATTTAATTTAATATTATAGTTGTTCTTGATTGCTGATGTAGAATGCTTATAATATCTATCTTAGGGTTAAAATATTGATATATGATTTATTCATATATTACCTAGAAAATAACACTCTAATCTTTTTTTAATTAATGTAATAACAATGATAAAAAAATGTTATGAATTTGTTTATTCTCACTAGATAATAATCTTATATTGCGTAAAGAACTTAATGAGAAATATATGTTCAATTTTTAGCCTTTATCTTAATATTTAGATGAAACTATTTTCATCAAAATGGTAGATAATAATTATATAATACTATCATAATCTACCCTTAACCTAGGGAAAATGAGTCTTATGTTTTCCTCGACATTAATAAGGTGAAATCTGCATTAATATAAAATGGTATACCAGGGCATCAATGGATATAAATTTGGTTTGAAAATTAGTGGAAGAATTAAGAATAACTTAATAATTCTCATTCATATTAGCACACTATTTTTTCTTTAATAATTGGAAATAAAATTGTTTAAATACTTGAATCATATGAAAAAACTCTTATTTTGGTTATTTTAATAATTATCATTATGATGCTAGTAGACTATGGTAGATATGGTAGATTATTCTATTGGACTCATAATTCTTAGCTATGAAGTAGTTATACCTAATATGTGTAATAGATTAATCCAATATGTGATAATACTTACTTTTGATTAATTTTTTGTAGGCAAAAATAAAGGACTAAATCTTATCTAATAAATAGTGGCTAAATGGCTGATATTGATTTTAGCTTCCATATTTCTTGAATTTGAGAGAGGAGGCCTTCCTAGAATATTCTTGCCACCTAAAATAGACTTGAGTGAAAATTTTATGTTGCTTTACTTATTCACTAATTTTACTATCTACTAATGTGAGAGAGTTACCAAGTCCCATAAGGTCAAAACTACATTTTTTTCATCATCTTCTTTTTATTCTTCTATATGAGTATTTTTTTCTTGTTTTTCTTTTAGGAGAGGTATATTATTAGTGTTTGATTTTTATTTTTCATCTTATTATTCTAAGAGAGATTCATTACCAACATATTATTTGTATTCAAATTTTAGGAGAGATTATGAGTTTTTTTTTTTTATCATGGGAGTTATTTTCATAGGTCTCTAATTTAGCCTTCACCACCTAAAAAATACAAAATTTATTATCTGTATTAACTTTATTTATTTCCTTTATCTCCTTTAGAATCCATTTTTTAAAATTTTTTTCCTTTTTTATTTTTCTTAAGATCAATGAAACCGTTATCTCCTTTTTATTTCAATGTTTTGTCATCTTTTTTTTTCTTTCAATGATGTTTGATTAGGATAATTTATATCATAATGACCATGAGAATGGAATTGTCTACAACATAAATGAATGTTTTCAAAGTCTAGGTTTTGTAACCATTCTCTTATTTATTATTTGAACCTAACCACCAAGGGAAGCATCTTGGATATATCGATATTAACACATATTTGAGCATAAAATACCATCAGACCAACTTCTGAGGTTTCTTATCTTTAGAACTTTCAAGGTAGACCATAAATTCAAGTCCATATGAGGACCTAATTTAAATACATATTATTAGGATGGAAACCCTCTTCTCATAGTTTCATAAATAGACCAACTCACCCTAAGAACTAGGGGCCAAAATTTAAAATGTCATCCTTTTTTCTTTGCAATATCAAAAACTACTTGAAAGAAACCTTAGGGAAGAAATCTAACTTGGGAGGTAGAAATTAATTTCCAAATATTTTACAAACATTTATATAATATTTACATAATGGTCCAATAACATATGAATTTTCATCCTAAATCACATTCCCTGAGATGCCCTATTTGCTCCTCTAGGTCAACATTTGAGAGTTGAATGGTTGAAATGTACTCAAACACTAAGAGAATGGAGCCATCTACAACATTTAAAGAATGTTTTAAATAATAATTAATTTTATATTGATTGTAATTTCACTTGAAGATAGGTTTTTTAGGTCATATTTTAATAATTAATGTTAAATGGGTCATTATCATTTTGTTGGTGAATTCAATAGAACATGATAACAAGAGACTAGATACATACTTATATTAATATATGAGTCAAAATTCTTTATTATTAAAAATGAGGTGAATTAAGGTGAATTTTTATGGATTTTTAAAATAATAATCTTGGGTTTTATAGGATTATGGAGTTTCATCATTGTATAAAGAAAAAATAGGGAAAGTAACACATGGTGAGATGTATGAATGATAATATACAATAACCTTTAAATATAAATATGTTTGTACCCTAATTGAAACATTTTATATCCATGCATACAGAAATGTGTGGAAAAAAATTGAATTAGTTGTAACTAATACCATAGCAATACTATTATTGAATAATATTTTACATTATCTCCACCTAATTACATATTAATATGACTATTTGATTTTTTTGTCTTATGAGATTGACAACCAATTGATTACATATTAAAAAATAGGCCTATGGAATTTAGATGTTATTCACAATTATGCCACATGTATCTTAAAAATCATAAAAAATTAAATTCCCAAAGAATTAACTATATTAGACATAGATCCATAAAACAAGTGAACACTTTTGAAATTTTGTATACAAAATTAAAAATATTATAGATATAAAGAATATCATGAAATAGACTTTGTAATAATATTTATACACGCACACACACACACACACATTATATATTATAATTAAAACCTATTATCATATATATATATATATGAGTACACAACATTTTTTTATTTGATATGGTAAAATCTAGGTTTTACAGGGACCTAAAACCATAAGAGTGCATTACAAAATTTTTAACAAGCCAACTAGGGCCAAGAAGTCAAAAATGTTAGGGTGTGGAGCTAAAAGCTTCACCTTGTTGCAAACAGGAGGTTTCTGAGCATGACAGTCGCCAGCATTGGTAGGCCACAACCAACATTGATCAGGGGAAGCGCAGAAGGAAACTAGCATCGATAGGGATCGACTGGCATTGGTCAACCAATGTTGGTCACTTGTGGCAATCAAAACTACTGTTAACAAATAGTCAGTTAAGTGAATGTGGAGTTTGCATGATAAAGACCAGTTTGAGTCTTTGAGCCGCTTGTCTAAATTAGTGTATGCATGAGATATATATAATAGACTCATGGGCTGTATTGTTAAGTGTTGAACTTGTAGAACCCAAGTGTGGAGCTTGGAGAGTTCTTCCCATGGTGGAATCAAGTAGGATTCCCCATGTATGTAAGATCAAGTTTGATATGCAGGGTGTTACAGGATCATGGTGGAGATCTACATGTGATAAGTAAGATTAGGTTGGTCTGCAAGGATGTGTGTATGCGAGGGTCAAAAGAGGATCAGCGGGGGAGCAAGATCAAGGTGACAAAAATACATCAGGAGCAAGATCATGGTGAGATCTACTTGGAGTATCGGTTCGTACTCGGTTGTACTGGACATACAATGAGGTGAACAATAACTTGTGTTAGCTGTGTGTTGTGACCTATGAGAGAAGATTACTCAAGTGGGAAGATTACTTGGAGCCCTTGAGGAGGAAGCCTCACAGAGGTGGAAGAAGAGTGTGATCTCTTTATTGTAATTTCCTTTGTAGTGATTTGAATACAATTGTGTGTTGTCTCTCATATTTTGTGTGTTTTCTCATTGATATTTATTTGTTCTTCTAGTTATTTCTGCAATCTTAAGTTGCTTATACAATGGTAATCATGTGTGCTCTTAAATCTGACAAGTTGTGTCAGAGCTTTGGGGAACTTAGGTCCTATAAAATGGTATCAGAGCAAGGTTGGATGTTCTCAGAGTGAGTTTGACTAATAGATGGCCAAATTTGGTTAGTGGTTTGTTGATTATAGGTTACTCACATGGGTTTTTGATTGAGTGGGAGTATAGCAATGGCAGAAGAAGGTAAGCTAAGAATGAAGAAATTTAGGGACAGGATTAAGACAATAAGGAGTGTGGTGGGTTGTCTTCAAGTGGGAGCTTAAAGAGGAATACAAGCCAGGATGCAGATTAGATAGAGTACTAGTATGGGTACAGGTGCAGCTATTTATCTCCAAGTGGGAGATTGTTAGGGTGTGGAGTTAAAAGCTTCACCTTGTTGCAAACAGGAGGTTTCTGAGCATGATAGTCACCGGTGTCAGTAGGCCACAACTAACTTTGGTCAGGGGAAGCACAGAAGGAAACCAGCATCGATAGGGATTGACCAGCGTTGGTCACCTCCAGTCAGGTTGGGATCGACGTTAGTCACCTGTGGTGGTCAAAACTGCTGTTGATGAACAGTCAGTTAAGTGAATGCAGAGTTTGCATGATAAAGACAAGTTTGAGCCTTTAAGCTGCTTGTCTAAATTAGTGTATGCATGAGATCTATATAATAGACTCATGGGCTATATTGTTAAGTGTTGAACTTGTAGAACCCAAGTGTGGAGCTTGGAGAGTTCTTCCCATGGTGGAATCAAGTAGGATTCCCCATGTATGTAAGATCAGGTTTGATATGCAAGGTGTTGCAGGATCATGGTGGAGATCTACATGTGATAAGTAAGATCAGGTTGGTCTATAGGGATGTGTGTATGCGAGGGTCAGAAGAGGATCAACGGGGGAGCAAGATCAAGGTGACAGCAATACATTAGGAGCAGGATCATGGTGAGATCTACTTGGAGTACCGATTCATACTCAGTTGTACTGGACGTACAATGAGGTGAACAACAACTTGTGTTAGCTATGTGTTGTGACCTATGAGAGAAGATTACTCAGGTGGGAAGATTACTTGGAGCCCTTGAGAAGGAAGCCTCACAGAGGTGGAAGAAGAGTGTGATCTCTTTATTGTAATTTCCTTTGTAATGAGTTGAATACAATTGTGTGTTGCCTCTCATATTCTGTGTGTTTTCTCATTGATAGTTATTTGTTCTTCTGGTTATTTTTGCAATCTTAAGTTGCTTATACAATGGTAATCATGTGTGCTCTTAAATTTGACAAGTTGTGTCAGAGCTTTGGGGAACTTAGGTCCTATCAAAAAATGGAAATTAATAGTACTTAGAATGAAAGCAAAAAATAGGAAACCATAATAGAAGTAGGAGGAAGGTCCCTCTTTAGGGTCATCAACATTAGTAGTGTCCTTCATTGAAATGGTTAGTTTGTCCTCTAAAAATATATCCTAAGTGTGGTTCTCGGGGCCTTGAGCCACTTCACCGAGGAAGATCATTCTATTACACTTTTTACCTTTTTCTTACATGAGAGATTATTTAGAGGAGACCCCCTTGGGGGATCCCTAGATGTGAATTTTAAAACCTTTGGTGATTTCATAGTAGGGGACTATGGGGGCTAAGTAGAGTGGACAAAGTCCTAAACTATTTATTTGGCTTGTTTGTGTAATGCATTCCAATCCTAGATGAGTTTGGCCAAGCCAAACCTTGTTTGTTGTACCTTTGAGTTAATTTTTTCTAGTATCTATTTATTTCTTCCCACCTCCTTCATAACCATGGCTTTCCCTTTCTAGGCTAATTTCATAAGGATTTGTATTTCAATAGGTTTCAGTTTGGGGATAAATAGTAATTTGAGAGGGAGGTCATCGAATGGGGATTGTGATAAGTTATTCTTAGGGGTGTGGTTAGAAGGTTGGTGGGATCCCTCAATAGGATCCTCTACTAAGGAGTCTTCCCCAAAATAAAAAACCTTGGGGGGAACCTCTTGACCTAAAAGGGCTTGGTTGTACTTAGTAAGAAGGAAAATTACACCTTGGTGAAGTATGGGGTTAGTATCATTAACCTAGTGGAACAAGATGGTACTCTCAAGGGACTTTAGTAGGAAATAGGGAAGACTAATTTTGAACAAAATGAAATGATTAAGAAGCAAAAAATTATGGGAAAATATTAGTGTATATTTACCTTTAAACGTCATGTATCATATGATTTGAAGACAAATGTCAAGTCAGTAGCATGAGAGATCAACCCATGTGAATCCTTCTTTTTCCATCTACACAAAATCATTTGTTCTAAAAAACATTATAGAGACTCTTGCTTTTTTAATTGGTCCTTAAATTCCTTGGTGATTACACATTATGACAACATTATACACACACACACACACACACACACACACACACACACACACACACACACACACACATATATATACACACACACATATATATATACATACACACACATATATATATATGTATATATATATGTATATATATGTATATATATATATATATATATGTATGTATGTATGTATATATGTATATGTATATGTATACACACACACACACAATGATTACATAATATTATATATATAATATTATGTAATCATTATATATATATATATATATATATAATCAGTATACAACACTATATGCTTGATTATGAAGATATTATTATAATCAAAACATATTATTATATCTATACATGAGTATATGATATTATGAGTATATATATTTAAAATGTATATGATGATGGTGATGTGTAATGAAGTACACACAATGAGTCTATAATTATTTATATCAAATTTAAATGCTACATTCACTCATCTGCATAATCTATCGACTATTTATTCATTCCTTAAAAATTGAAATAGTTCCTTAGAATGTGCTTTACTTTCAAAGTTAATGTGGACTAAGGTGGTTGTTTTATTGGTAAAACTAATATAATAATGGGGATCAATAATAAATCTAAACCAAGTTGTGTCTAGAAGCTAGATAGAAATGTAGGCATTCCTCAAATATTTAAAGATGTAGGATGGTTTGAGTTTATTAAGAGATTAAAATGATTTAAAGAGGTAATTACTGAATAGTTCACAAAAAATATCATCAAATAATAGTCCATATTTGGGTTGTGAATATTTGGGTATGTCTTGATGTCATAAGTAAAAATTATAATACACTAGAGGAGGAAGAAGACTATGATGACACTGGAGGCCCCTATATAAAATTAATTATCATTTTTTTATAAATAATGGAATCCAATCCCTAAGGTAATTTATGATCTTAAAATTAAAATAATTTGTAGATATAGTCATCCAGAGCCATAGCAATCAATACTTAGATAGATACTGAAATATTTTACATGTGATGGTCAACATGTAAATATTTTAAGGCCTACAATGAAAATGTTAAACCATCTTAGATATGGGTTGAAGTATAATGAATATAATTTTAATTTTTATAATTTCCTACATTCTTCCCTAAAAAATATGGCCACTAAATTTATACAAGGTTTAGGACCTCTCAAGTATCATGACCTAGTTTAATTGATATGCAAGTATCATTTCTTTAAGAAGCCAAATGAGGAAGATAAAAAGCATATTTTTTTAATAAAATGAGCATAGGAAAAAGGAGTGTTATTTAAAACCTTCACCTGATACACAATTCTAAGTCTTGTAAATAAGGGTTACAAGGAGGTCAAAAATAAAATTAACTCTAGAGTCTAGTAGCCATAAAATAAAACCTAGCTCAGATTTGTAATCCAAAGTCAGATCAATAAGCCTAGAGATCCTTGATTTTGACTATATAGATTTTAAAATTGAAAAAACAACATAGAATAAAAGTATAACCCCTTATATTCTATATAAATAAAAGAATAATATTTGTCCTCTCATCACATGTCAAGGACTCTGAGGAAGAATGCATGGTAGTTGAGATTATTCATACCATACATCAAATTGGTGATACCTTGGTAGAGAATTCACCCATAAATTCTAATAAATAAGAATACAATGAGGAGGTTGAACTACCTAATTTACATTAGATAAAATAGAGTGAAGACCAGCAGTCATGTTGAAAAATAGGCACAAACCCCTTAGGCACTAACTTTATCTAAAGTTGAATTTTATTATTATATACAACAATAGGAAATAAAATCCTTAAAATAACTCCTCCAAGGGAGAGATAATATTTTCGTCTCATCATAAAAAGAACTTAATGAATAAAAATTAAAATATCTTGCATATAAATAAAATTATATATTTGAATGAGGAATTAGAAAATACTAGACAAGATTCATTAGTGTCTTCTCAATAAAAATAGCTTAAGATAAAATATTTTGAATATATTCTTATAGAAAATGAGACTACTACTGAAATGGTAGCATATTTTTTTATAAATACGTTGTTAAGTTGCACCATGATATTATTGAGGCAAGAAAAATAATTGAGGATTTACAAAATGGAGAGAATACAACTATTATAACTCCATTAAAAGAGGATATTATGGTGCAAATTGATTTCGTATTTATAAAATTATCAGTGACATAGTATTAAAAATATGGATAAACATATGTTATGCATTGAGAAATGTGTAAGATCAGAATAAAAATATGAAAGAACTTGAGAAACTAAAATAAAAAATGAATTTTTGGGAGGCAAATTGATAGTAGCCTATCAAATTAGGGAAGTTCTCCTTGCATGTAAAAAACCTTCCCATTTATATGATTTATTCTTAAGATAAAGGTTACTTAAATACAATTTATTTGGGATATCATGAAGTCAACTATTGGAAGTATTTACTGAGATGGGGGGTTGAATTAGTTTCCTTAAAATAATCCTTCAATTTCATTTATCATCCATGAAGCATTCATTCACATGTATACATTAACCAAAGCATAAACAAGCATCTATAAAAGTAAAAAACATAATAACATATGATATATATGGGAAACCCTCTTGGGGGATAAACACCACTAAAACACATCTTGGACTATGGTCATATAAGCAATGAATCAAGATTTAGTGAGGCACTAACCCAATAAGGAGCACCAAACCCTCACTAGTCAATCACCAAATTTCAAGGAGGAACCAACCCCTAGGTAAATTATCACAAAATTACATACCTATAACTTATTTATAAAATTTGGACACATTTTCCTCACTCAAATTATGATTATCCCCTTATTTTTTCCTTCAAACTCTTTTATCTCTCTCAAACAACCTATTAGGTCTCTTTGCTCAACTACCCTTTTCTTGGTAGAATTAGGTCATATAAACTTGATTATCACTTTTAAAGTCACTATTAAAACCTAATTAAATATTAACCACACCTATTATATTTTCTTCAATCCATATACCTGGTTTATAAACCTCTATGTCATTTCTTCATCACATCAATATTCTAACTAGTCAAATTAGGCCTATTAGACCTTATTTTTGTACTTGACTCTTGATATCACTAATATTGGTAAAAAAAAACCTATAAATATTTAAATAAACCTTTAAATATAAAAAAACATGTTTCACAAGTTAAACACTAATGCATATGGTGGTTATCATCCATAAGGACCAAAATGACCACTAGGCCTAATAGAGACTTAATGCAATTATGCTTTCTCAAAACACACATTTCACCTTGACCACATTGGAACTAATTTAACATTGATAAATGGACTAAATTTTTTGAAAAAACTTTAATTATACAATTTATAATCTCACCTTATGTCCTTAACTCCATTTATCTCATTTCACTCTTTGAACCACACCATTAGGTCTACTCGCAATAAGGCCTCCTCACTGTTAGAAAGTCTGTCTTGAATATCTCAAGCATACACTCAAATTTTATGCATAAACATATAAAAAATAATATTTATTTAACATAAATTACCTCATGTTCATATTAATTTTAATTATATTTCACCAAATAAGTAAAAATACCTTAAACAAACTATTTTCATATGCTCATTTAGAACTGTAAATAGGCCTCATGAACCTAGTCAAGAACCTTTGACTTTTCACACATTAATAGGAATTTATAATGAATAAAAATGTATTAAAATTAACATATTATAAATATATAAATAATTAGTTTGTATTATATTATTCAATTCAAGGCATACAGACTTAGGAACATCAATCTCACTCATACATAGAAAATTGTGTATAGCTCCAAAAACATAGTCATGTAAACCAAGACTTAGAAAACCTATGTGAAATATTTTAAGATATTAAAATTAGTTTGTATGATCCTTTATAATATTTATAACATATTAAAATATATATTACAAGTTTCAACATCAATATTGGTCTTACAGACCAATCTCATGTCTTCACCCTACATAGACCTCACTATGCTATACATGTCACTTTAAGAATAAATTTTGCATTAAATATGAGCATAAAAAAAATTATATTTAAATTTTATATTTTATATATGTATTTAAAAATAACCCCATACATTTCTATCCATCCGTAATCCATTGCAACCCATCCCCAATCTCATTCTCACTTCTACCTAGTTTTCTCATTATCTTCCTCATTAGGCTTTTTTAGCAATATGCCAACTTCCCTATCTAGTTATTAATATTTATGGTATAAAACCTGATAAAAAAGTTTACATGATCGTATAATATAAGTATCACACATGATAATCCAATCAATTTCATGCTTTTACCTAGTCAACCCTATGTATTAAATCAAAAATATTAGAAACAAAGGGGTTTCATGTAGGTTCCACTCACTCTTATGACAGACCAATGCCACTTGGATAAACATAAGAGATTCATATACATTTTCCAATAATAAATAAAGTTAAAACAAAAAAATCAGATCCATTTCCAATAATATCTTTCATATTAGGTCATTATGAGGTTTTTAGGAGGGTTTAGATTTCCTTTCATTCTTAGTAATCGTTCATAAAGGATTTCCCCTCAAATTCAAAAATAATGCCAATAAATTTAATATAAAACCATTACCTAAATAACATGATATTATTTTATTTTCATGCAAAGGTTTCATGTGCCAATGAGTATAATAAAATCCTTCTCAGGTTTACAATACCTCATCTTGTGCACATAAAAAAACTCAACACCAATTTGCATGCTTTCTCCTTCAGCCTTTAACCTTATACTTGGTAAAAAAACTTTATAAAACCTCTCACACCTTTTTAAATTATATTAATATATCTATAACTTTTTAAATGAATTTTACCCCTCCTTAATCCACACTAGGTCTTTTTGTACATTAGACCTTGAACTGTCAGTCATACTTAGACCTTAAACTCACATTGAAACCTCTTTTAATATCATCAACACCTCATTATCATGTCATAAAAACTCAAACCATGATCAAATACAAGAAAAATTCCTCCCACAAGCCTTATACAACTCACCTCATCATGCTACCAAGCCTATGCCTACTCACTAGGTCTCTTCATGCAAGGACTAAGTCTCAAAACTAACCTTGGAACATTTATGAAGGATTATTTGAATCTTTATTATTATTAAACAAATTTATACACTCTCTCATTCCTCTAATTACATAATTAACAAAGATTCACTATTTTTATGCATACACCTTCTCACATGACTATATTAGGCTTCTCAAGACTAGTGCTCAACAGTATGCTTACTTTGTATCTGAATCTTGACCTTGACATGTAATCAACCTTAGAATAATTACCAAGTTATGTTCAAATTCTATATAAATAGAAATAAAAAAGGTTTACTTAAAATTTTCTTCTGTAATAAGTGTTGTAACTTGGATATTCACCCTTTGAGGAGATGAAAAGCTCTCCTCATCCAAGTGGCATAATGGAATCACCTCTAGCATTGTAGATAGCCTAAGGAATGAGATCAGTCTCTAGGTAGGGATAGATACCTTGATGTACCAATTTGGATTACTAATACTACTAAATTTTATGGGACATGAAAATGGAGAGATATAACTCAAATCAAACTAACCTAAGGGAGGTGATACACCAAATTGACTGATGGCATCCAACCATATGCATATTATACTTGAAAATAAAGGACAACTAAATATACACTCTCCATTATATTTCTTCTTGAATCAATGTTACATTATGGTGCTATGTATTAATGTGAAAGGATATGAGTACTAGACAATAGGCCTTAAATGACACTAATGAAGATACTAACTCACTTAAAATTTGACATTTCTTGGAACACATCACATGCCCCAATAGAAGAAGCTACAAATAAGTGAGAGAATGTGACAAATTGCTAAGTAATCCATAGTATTTCCTAATCAAATTCAACATTAATGTAAATCACACTATGAAAATTCATGGATGAGGTAACACATAGTCATTTTATTGATTAGAATATATACAAATGATCAGGGCTTCACCATACTCAGGTGGAACATCCTTACAATTGCCAAAATGGCTAGCTCTTATAGATATTGAAAGAGAAAGAAGAGGAGAGAAGTAAAAGGGTCATAATAACACTTTTCAAGTTGATAAAATAAGTTATCTATACATGAGGAAAATGTATGGGTCAAACCATGCAAGGTCATGAGGTGCAAATGTCAATTCATGTCATTAAAGGTAGGCAAAGTGGCACAAAACTCCTCCTTTTTCACAAAAAAACTTCCTTCACATTTATGCATATTTTAAGGTATTTTAACTAATTAGGATCAGGTATGATGATTAGAATTTAAGTAAATTGAATCACACATGCTTCTTCATGCATTGGTTACATGCCTGGTCCTCTAGGAACCTCTAAAAGTAAGCCATCATCATTTGTTGTCCATAAAACTACCCTTCCATGTAAGCCTAAAAATTGGCATCAATTGTCCATGAAAATTCATGGAATGGAGTGAATTACAAATTTCAAGTCCCTATATTACATTATAAAAATTAGGCACACCTTAAAATGAGCTCACTTGAAGTTTTCCATCTTCTTCACTAACTTGTCCAATATGTTAGACTTGACTGGATAAGTTGAATCACTTAGTTTGGGAACACAAAAGTTTATTTAGGGAATAAAATGAATATGGGGAGTTATATTAAGTTTTAATATTCTACCTAAAATTTGAATCATCTCTTAAATCCTCATGTAGCTAGTATAATACATAAAATAGTGAGAAAACCCTATTTCTACCCCCATCCATATAATTTTGTATAATAAAAAATAATGGGGAGTATCTTGACTAAGTATTATACAATTTTAAATTACCATCATATCCAAACTATTTCATTAGATTAGCTATACAACTCCATTTCTCCAAACTAGTCTCAGTCAAGGGTTTGTAAGCGGTTTAGAGTAGTTTTTGGTCTTAAGGATTATTAATAAATATTGCACATAAAATTTACAAACAAATTAAACAAACTCATTTTTAAATACCCCTTATATATTTCCCTAACTCTTTTGGAAACCATTCAAAGCCTCCAAAAACATGTGAGCTTCTAAAAAATGCCTATCAAGCTTGTTTCTTTCATTTTTATGGGTCTGAGTGGATTTTTTTGACCAAATATGGATTCATTGATGATTCATATAAAATTTATAAGATGAAACAAACTTTTAATAACCCTATGAGCATAATTAATATGATTATAACTCATCTTCAATGCTAAAAGTGTGATTGGTTTTTCCTTTCGAGTCTAAACTTTAGCATACCCATTAAGCTTGACTACATCACAAAGCTTAAAATGACCTTTAGTGGCTTCCCATATCTCCAAATAGATCAAATAATTATTTTATGACCTTCTAAACAAGTATAAATTCATGGGGAAGCTCCTTTCTTGTTATACCTAAAGATGTCCTCTTGTTTGACTCTAGGCATGACCCCTTGCCTAACAAGCTTAACTATATCTCCAAGGGGTTTTGACCACCCTGTCAAGCTACATAATCCAAAGATTGGTTTTCATGATTGGCATAGGTTTCTCTCAGATTCACAAATCCTTTTTCAAGGTCCTTCCATCTTTTGGCCCCATATCTCTATCCTATATTCCTCAACCTACAAATTTTGTATGAGGGGAAGTACCCCCTATCTGAGATAAAATAGAGGGTGCTTACCCTATTATCTCAAACCAAACCTCAATTTTATGATATTTTAAAACTCAGAATAATTTTCTATAAAAATCTTGAGCCTTTTTTTACATCCATTTCCCCTTAAACTCACCAAAAACTCAAGACAGACGTTGCATGGCAGACTGTGTTTAGAAAAGGTATGTGGACTATGAGCTTCTTAATAAAATTACTTTTTTGATATTAATTTCCATTTTAAAGAGCCTCATTAAATTTATGTTATCATGGTGTATGTTTATTAAACATATTTATCATCTTATACTCCTCTTCCACTTCATATTTCATACTCCACTTTTTGACTACCTTGGACTCTAGACTATGTTTCTTGCTTTCTTACTTGTTGTGGGTGCTTCTTAGCTTCAAATGATATTTATCATAGTGTTTCAAGAATCCCATTTCTCTACTTAAAGTTATATTTCATTTTTTAAGTCTTTTTTATTCATATTCATGTCTTCTCTCATCAAGATTACACTCCTTTGGAAGCATTATCTGTTGTAGATCCACATGTGGGTTGATTATAGGTGTTCATGGCCTTATTTAGAGATTATGAGCTCATCATGACCATGGAGTATGTTTTTAAAGGATAAAATAATCATTAAAAAAATTTAATCCTCTTACATACACTTTTGTACTCTCAATATGGTGATGCCCTACCTGACTATGTTGGCTTGGATAGTGACCCCTATTGTAGGTGAGATTTACCCCTGTTTATAGGTTACCATGAGTTTTTTTGAGGTTGATCATGAAATTTTAAGTATTTATTAGAATCATTCAGGTTTCACAAAACCTTTATATACTTGTATCTAATTTTAATATCCTATATAACACCCAAGTCCTATGCTAACTCACTGTTTGTACTACTTTGCTTGTTGTAGGTGCTCACAGGCCTATGCACAAACTAAGAAAGTCTAGGAAACAAAAGGATACAATTCATATCCTCTTGATGGTCCTCTAGACATATTGTGTGCCAATAAATTTATGAAACTACTCTAGTAATTATAAAAGTGTGTTTTTTTCTCTTTAGAGGTCAATAGTCATTCAAGCTTTCTAACTTGTAGAGATGACTTCAGGGTTTTAGTGTGTTTAGAAGCAACATTGAGACTCTAAAACTCCATCTTCCCTACATGTTTTGACCCCAAATTTTGGTACAAGCCTTATCCATGATAAACTTAATCATATTTACTTAGATATCTTGGATTACGTTTAGATCATGCTTTAATATATTCATAATAATCCATCTGACCTCTATTTGGCCATTTTAGGGACTATGTACCTTAAACTCAATCATTTTCCTTCAAACATGATTCCACACTTATTATTTCCCTCTAAGTTATTTATATGAATATATAATTACTCCTTAAACTATTTTAGTTTTCAAATGTCTTTACCATGTCTCAAATCTCTTGTATAAAATCATTCGTAGTCTTGAGATACCACCTGTAGGTGGTCATTAGCATATTCAAGCAATAGGTGTAGAGCTATAAGAAATGTGAGAAGTGGGAAGAATTATGATCATTCTTATGTTTCCATAAAATATCAGTGTATTTTTATCAAGGTTAAAAGTTTTAAACATAAGTCAAGATTCTTCCCCTTAACATGACATTAACAAAATCCCTGTAGGTGTGCATTAAGCTGGAAGTGGACAGTGAGTGTGAAAAAATGGACAAAGATGGGCCAAAATACCTCATGAGTATGTTAAAATTATTTTAAAAATTAATTAAGAATTATTTAAATAAATTAAAACTTAGGACAAGATTAAAACATTCCTTTCAATGTGTAAATCATCTATAAACACTTTGAAGGACGTAGGTGTTATGTTGAATGACTAGTCTAACATGATGGAAACATGGATTTATTTTATCAAAATATGTCATTGTGAGACCAAAACATATAATGAGATGAATATAACAGAATTTAAACATGGAAGACACCATTTCCTATCCATATTAATCCTTTGTCTGTAACACAACTTTTTATGAGTAGTGAAAATGACTGAAATTACACATGGTGACATCATCCTACAAAGTGAGTTGCTTGGACCATAAAATCAACTCCACATGTGAAAAATTTCATGTAAAACATGATAAAAATGAGTCAACATCATTTTTAAGTAATATTAGTAGCTATATTATATGGACCTCTCCAAACCAAAGCAAAACCTGAAGGTGCATAGATTGATAGGTAGATTTGCACAATCAAATTAAAATCAATGATTCATGAATAATATTTGACAAATATTTGAAATAAATAGATGAAAATTAAGGCATAATAGTGTAATAAAACATACCCTATTTGTTTATCCTAAGATTACTTGTGTTTTTTGTATTGAGCAAAAACTTGAGTGTCACTTTAGTCTGCCTAAAAGAGTGAAAAAGTAGTAGAACGGTTTGGACCAATTTTGACACTTAAAAAGTAACTAAATCATGTAAAGGAGTGTGAGAAATATTAATAATATTCCCAAGATCCTTTTCCATGTGTCACAATTTCCCTATGTGCCATGCAAGTGCCATTTTCTTTCTTTTTGAGTTATTTTCTATAATTTTAGTTAGAGAACCTACAACATTCTGAGGTAACTGACATCCTTGATATCTTAACTAAATTATTGGATGTTTTACATGAAAAAATTACACTTAATCACCTTGGGACCCATTCCACTTGCATTTATGACCCTTGAAAGAACATTTAATGACTCAAAATAATAAATAAACTAATATGACTAAGATCAAACATAATATAACATTAAATGACATCACAATACCTTTAAAAAATATCATGACAATATATCATACCACCTTATATACCTAAAAATATATGTTTTTACTAGGGGTGACCCAATTTGACTTAAAAGTCAAATTTGGTCAATAAATTGGTGACTCATAGGGGTAGTTGCCTTTTATACTAACTAAACCAATAGACTTATTAGTATATTGGGATTAGGATTCATATAAGTAATGAGACAAATAAGAAAACCTTTGACCATTGACCATAAACCTTTGATCAAGACAAGACACTAAGACTACCTCTACCACACAAAGTAAATGACACACACTAAAGCAAACAAACAATAAGACACACACATGTGCTCTAAAAACTTAGGGGGATTATAAAACAACCTACCATGCATAACTATCAACTAAACATGACTCCTTTCTAGGATCAAAAGGAAAACTTCTTGAATTATTTTCATGGTGAGATGAAACATAGTGCCAAACATGTTTTTTTTTAGATTGAATGCTTTGTGGATTAGATCTCTTCCTTAGCACTTCACTTGATCTAATATCAAGTAGATCATCCTTAAATAGGTCTTTAATGTATACCTACTCCTCTTGAACATGTTCACATACTTCATGCTGTTGCCCACTCTTCATTTCATAGTTAACTTATATCTCTTTAGTAGGCATGTCTCCAAGAGGATTTATTTCTTGTTCCTTATAAGATTGAGCCCAATAGGAGCTTGTCCCATCCTTCAAGATATGATTTTTTTCTCCCTACTAATTGAGATGATGATAGCCCATCCTAATGACTTTAAACATGTCATCATCAAATGCATATGCTTCTTGAAAGGATAGATTTGAAATAATGCTTCTCTTTTTCATACTTACTTGAGTACCAATGTTGCCTTCTCCATCTTTTATCAAATCATAGCCTCCTTGAAGAGGAGTATATCCTAATCCATTAACTTAAAACAAGTCAACTAAAAGATAATTAATAAATTGTATTTATTTATCCATGATATCTTGTAAAGTGATGAAAGAGTTTATGATCATTTTTTCCTCTTTGGAAAAGGGAAAACATCCTTCCTCATCAACCCAATCTAAAATATATACCCAAGAAGTCACATTTTATTCATCTTTGATCAGATCATCAAGAGTTATCTCCTCTATCTTGGTTTCATGAGACTCTCCCAAGATTTTCATTTCTTGAGGAATGGATTAAAAGTGTTCTCCTTCCTTAACAACACATACCAATTCAAATATGGAGGAAAAATATTGACTTATCATTTTGTTCACCAAGGGGAGTCTTTATGGTAATATCCTCCTCATAAACACTCATGAGGTCTTCTTGATCAGTCATGAATTGAGCATGTTCTTATTCATTTGCTTCTCCCAAGATAGGTTCTTAAAAACAAGGAAAACTTATTCATCATCAACCAAGAAAAGAGATTCAACATACTAACTTACCTTTTCTTCATCACTTAAGCCCTCTTGAGGGATTTCAAATTTAAATTCAGATATCATAATCTAATCTCTTTTATCAAGGGTTTCAAGATCTTCAACCTCCTTCAAGGTGATGCCAACATTAAGTATTTTGAAATCATGTGACTTATCCCAATGAGGCTACCAAAAAAGTATATTTTATTCAAATAAGAGTTCTCTTTCCTTATCAACTAGATACTCCTTTTTTAGTTCCCACACCATAGGTCCATCAAGGCAAAAGGTAATGGGATAAGGACAAAAGGAACTAGTTGGTGAATGTGGGACATAGGGTTCAAAATCATATTAATAATGCAAGGTAAGAGGATCCTTAGGAAGCTTCTGAGGGAGGTAATATGGGATGTTTTTAGGCATAGGATATCTTTGGTCTAAACCTTCCATCACACTTTGACTTAGTAGCTTCATCTTTGTCTCTAGTTCCTCTATTTGCTTGGCTAAGTTCTCTTGAAAACATTTCTCTTGAAGCTCATAGGGATTATAATGAAGATGAGGATTATATGAGGGATACCATAGAACACAATAAGATTATTTAGGAAGGGTGATAGGTACTAACAAAGGATCAACTACATCTTCCACTTCACACTCTTTGGCAATGCTTCCATCTTCTTTCTTTCCCCAGGAAATCTACTATCTTACTCCAACTTAGGATATTAGGATTATATATTTATTTTTTAGGTGTTAGGGATATAATGTGAGATGGAAATTAGGGTTAAATATTCACTTCCTTTTATACAAACATGGATATCTAAATATGCATATTAGTGAACTCAATTTGCCTATTAAGATTCCCCTTTCAACTCTCTCTTCTAATTTATGAGGACAAGGATGACTTTGATAGGATTGATTTGGATCATGATTAGGGGTCATATATGGCTAATAGGAATTTTGAGGAGGTGAATATGAACTTTGATAAGTTTAGTGAGGTTGCCTTTCATGAATTCTTAGTTTATCGTCTAAGGAAGAGACCAAACCACTCAAATCTAGCATCTCATTTGTAAGCCTTTGATAATTGGCTCTCTTAATAGAAGCCCACTCCTTATTTACTAACTCTAATGCATCTCTCACCTTTTAAAAAGGTGACTAAGAATATTTTTACCACATCCCCTTTAAGTATCAAAATCTAGCACATAGTTCTCATATCCCAAGAGTGTCGTCTTGAAAGTGAAAATGGGTTGAGTTGAGAAGTGACTAGGTTGATTAGGAGGAAATGAAATTGATAAGTCTCACTATAAAACTAATATAATTCATGATAATTCTAGTAAAATTCATGATAAGGTTGCTTAAGGAATTGTTCATATTGATAGGGAAAAGCACAAGTTTGGAAGGTCTCACCAACTTGTGTAAAATTAAACCCAACACCAAAATTAGCCATGAATATTCAATCTCCAAAGGATCACTTGGGCTTCTTGACCAGCTAATATAGCTTCAGAGTCACCATTGATTCTTGAAAAGATACCTACAAAGGCTGATGTGTTGAAGGACAACACCAAAAATCTTCAAACTCTTGGCACAAGAGTCTCTAAAGGCATGCCAAAAAAAAAATTCACTTGGATATGAATATTTTTAGGAGATTCAAATATCTCCTCATCCAAGTGGCACAATGGAATCATCACTAGGATTGTGTGTAGCCTAAGGAATACGGTGAGTATTTAGATAGGGCTATCTCCCTTGATGTACCACTTTGTATTACTACTGATAATAAATTTGTGGGAGGGGGTGAAAAGGAAGAAAGATAACTATAATAAAACTAACCTAAGGGAGGTGATACACCAAATTCACTGATGACATCCAACCATATGCATATTACACTTGAAATAAAAGGAAAACTAAACATACAATATTTTATCTATCTTCTTATATCAATGTTACATTATGGGGTTATGGATGAATGTGAAATGATAGGAGTAATATAAAAGAGGCCTTGAATGGAAATAATGAAGATACTAACTCACTTAAACTTTGACATTTTTTGGAACACATCACATGACCTATAAAATTAAGCTGTAAATAGGTGAGAGAACATGATAAATTTCTAAGGAATCTGTATTATTCACTAAAAAAATTAAACATTAAAGTAAATAACACTATTAATATTAATTTAAGAAGTAACTCTTAGTAATTTTATTGATGAAAATTTATATAAATGATTAGGGCTTTGCCATACTCAAATAGAGAATCCTTACAATGGACAAAATGGATAGCTCTTATAGAGCTAGAGAGAGAGAGAGAGAGAGAGAGAGAGAGAGAGAGAGAGAGAGAGAGAGAGAGAGAGAGAGAGAGAGAGAGAGAGAGAGAGAGAGAGAGAGAGAGAGAGAGAGAGAGAGAGAGAGAGAGAGAGAGAGAGAGAGAGAGAAGTCCAAGGTCACAAGGACACTTTTAAATATGATAAAATAAGTTATAAATACATGATAATAATTTATTTGTAAAACCATGAAAGGTCATGGAGTATAAATGTCAATTTAAGTCATCAAAGTTATGTGAAGTGGCACAAAACTCCTCTTTTTGTATAGAAAAAACTACCTTCATGAATAGTTTTATTTGAAGGTCTTGTAACTTATTATTATCAGGTATAATTATTTAAATTAAATTTATGATCATAATACATGCCTTACCATGCATTATTTTCATGTTTGGTCTTCAAGGAAGCTCTAAAAGTGAGCCATCATCTTCTGATGTCCAGAAAATTACCCTTCCATGCACCTTGCACACTTGGCCTCAAAATATGAATTATTTGTCAATGAAGATAACTTATATTTAGTGAATGAAAATTTTAAATTACCTTTATGTCCTTATTAACATTAGTCACACTTTAAAATGAGTTGACTTGAAGCTTTCCATCTTCTTCACTAGCTTATCCAATATAATAGATTTGACTAGCTGAGTTGAATCACCTAGTTGGGGAAATTAAAAGTTTTTTTATAGAATTAAATTAATATGGGGAGTTATATTAATTCTTAGTATTTTACCCAAAATTTTTTTCATCTCTTAACTCCTCTTTTATCTTGTATAATACGCAAAATAGTGAGAAAACCCTATTTTCCCCCCATCTGTATAAGTCCATACAATAAAAAAGCATTGGGAGTAGCTTGAATTAGTATTATACAAGTTCTAATCACAATCCTAGACAAAATATCTCATTATATTAGTTATACAACTCCATTTCTCTAAACTAGTCTCAGGTAAGGGTTTGTAAGGGTTTTAGAGTAGTTTCTGGTCGTAAGGATTGTTCATAAAGATTGCACATCCAATCTATAAAAAAATTTAAGAAAATAATTATTAAATAGACTTGATATATTCTCCTAACTCCTTTGGCAACCATGAAAAGCCTCCAAAAATCTTTGATCTTCTAAAAAATGCTTATCAAGCTTGTTTCCCTTATTTTTATAGGTTTGAGTGGGGTTTTTTGAGCCAAAATGGCTTCCTTGACACTTAATCTATAATATATAAGATTAAAAACACTTTTAATAAACCTATTAACATACTTGAGTAATTTAAAACCCATCTTCAATGCTAAAAGTGTGACTAGTTTCTCATTTATAGTGTAGACTTTAGTATGCCCATCAAGCTTGACTAGATCATAGATCTCAAAATGACCTTTAGTGGCTTCCCCTATCTCTAAATAGATCAAAAAAAAATCTTATGACCTCCTTTCTTGTTATACTTGAAGATGACATCTTGTTTGCTTTTAGGCATGATCCCTTGCCTAACAAGCTTAACTATACCTCCAAGGGGTTTTGACCATCTTGTAAAGCTCCATACTCCATTGATTGTTTTTAATGATTTTAATTCATTTCCATCATATTAAAAGACTCTTTTTCAAGCTCCTTCCATCTTCTAGCTCCATATCTCTACCATATATTCCTAACCCTATTAGTTTTGTATGAGGGGAAGTACCCCTTGTATGAGATAAAATAAGGGGTAGTTAACCTATTATCTCAAACCAAAACTCCATTGTATGAGATTTTATAAATAATAATAATGTTTTATAGAAATTTTTATCCTTTTTTGACATGACTTTCCCCTTAAACTCACCAAAAACTCAAGATAGACTTTGCATGGCAGACTGTGTTTAGAAAAGGTATGTGGACTGTGTACTTCTTGATAGAATTCCTTATTGTCTCTTGCCATTTTCAATAACCTCATTAAATTTATGTTATAATGGTGTAGGATTTTTTAAAATATTTATCATCCTATACTCCTCTTACACTTCATATCTCATACTCCACTTTTTGACTGCCTTGGACTCCATACTATGTTTCTTGTTTTCTTCCCTGTTGTGGGTACTTATTAGCTTCAAATGAGATTTATGATATTGTTTCAAGGATCCCATTTATACCATTAAATATATATTTCATTTTTAAATTCATATTCATGTCTTTTCTCATCAATATTACACTCTTTTAGAAGCACTATCTATTGTAGATGCACATTTGGGTTGACTACAGGTGTTCATGGTCTTGTTTAGAGCTTATGAGCTCATCATGACCATAGAGTATGTGCTTAAAATATCAACTAATAATGCCCAAATTATAATCTTGTTACATGTAATTTTGGACTCTCAAGATGGTGATGCCCTACCTGAATATGTTAGCTTGGTTAGTGACCCCCGCCATAGGTGAGAGTTACCCATATCTATAGGTTACCATGAGTTTTTTTAAGGTTGATCATGAAATTTTAAAGATTTATTGGAATACCTAAGGTTTTAGATCACACTTCCATACTTTTATCTAATTTTAATGTCCTAGATAACACCCAACTCCTATGCTAACTCACTGCTTATACTACTCTACTTGTTGTAGGTTCTCATAGGCCTATGTATGGACTGAGAAATTATTGGAAACAAAAGGATGAAATGCATATCCTCTTAATGGTTATGTAGCCATATTGTGTTCTAATAAACTAATGGAACTAATATATTCATTATAAAAGTGTGTTGTTTTCTCTTGAGAGGTCAATAGTCATTCAAGCTTTCCAACTTGTAGAGATGACTGTAAGGTTTTAGTGTGTTTAGAAGCAACTTTGAGACTCCAAAACTCGATCTTCCCCACACTTTTTAACCCAAAATTTGGGCACAAGTCCTCTCCATTCTTGATTAAATAGGATTGACTTAGCTATATATCTTGGAATACCTTTATATCATGCTTTAAGATATTCATAAGAAGCCATTTGACCTTTGTTTGGCCATTTTAAGGACGGTGTGCCTTAAACTTAGTCATCTACCTTAAAACATGATTCCACACTTATTATTTCCCTCTAAGTTCCTTATATTAATGTATCATGAGTATTTAAACTATTAGAGATTGTAAATGTATTTACCATGTCTCAAATCTCTTGTATAAAAGCATTCATAGTCTTGAGATACCACCTGTAGGTGGTCATTAACATATTTAGGTACTAGGTGTAGAGTTATAGGCAATATGAGAATTGGAAAAACTTATGATCATTATTATTTTTCCATAAAATGTCACAATGTAATTTTGTCAAGTTTAAAATGTTTAAAAGTAAATATTCCTCCCCTTAAGATGACATTAGTAAAAGCCCTATATGTGTGCATTGAGCTAGAAGTGGACAATGAGTGTGGAAAAATGGATGAAGATGGACCAAAATACCTCATGAGTATCTTAAAATTATTTTAAACATTTATTAATCATTATTAAAATCAATTTAAACTTTATACAAGCTTAAAACATTCCTTTCAACATGGAAATCATCTGTAAACACCTAGAAGGAGGTAGGTAGTATGTTGAATGACTAGTTTAGCATGATGGAAACATGGATTTTTGATCAAAATAAGGAATTTTGAGACAAAAACCCATAATTAGATGACCCCCATGGAATTTAAACATGTAAGACACCATTTTATATCCATATGAAGCCTCTATGTGTAACACAACTTTTTGTGAGTAGTGAAAATGATTAAAATTGCACATGGTGACATCATCCTACAAAGTGAGTTACTAAGACTATCAAATCAACTCTAAATGTGAAAAAAATGATGGATAAAATGATAAAAAGGATTAAACATCATTTTTAAATAATATCATCAACTTTATTGTACATACCTCTCCAAACCAAAGCAAAACCTGAAGGGTGCACAGATTGATAGGTAGATTTGTATAGTCAACTTGAAATAGATGATTAATGAAGCATAGTTGACCAATATTAAAAATAAATATATTAAAATTAATTTATCCTAATATAATACAACATCCCCTATGTGTTTATCCTAAAATGTCTTGTGTTGTTCATACCAATTAAAACCTTGAGTATCACTTCAATCTACCAAGAAGAGTGAAAAATTAGTATAATGGTTTTGGAGAAATTTTTACACTTATAAAGAAAATAAATAATGTAAATGAGTGTGAGGAATATTAATAGGATTCCCAATATCCTTTTACACATGTCACACTTCCCTATGTGTTGTATAAGTGCCATTTTCTTTCTTTTTGAGTTATTTTCTATAATTTTAGTTAGAAAACCTAAAACATTTTGAGGTAACTGACACCACTAACATCTAAACTACCTTCTTAGATTTTTTACATAAAAAATGACACCTAGTCACCTTGGGAACCATGCCACTTGCATATATAACCCTTGAAAGCACATTTAATGACTCAAAATGATAAATAAACTAATATGACTAAGATCAAACATAATATAACATTAAATGACATAAAAAACCTATAAAACATCTCATTAAAATATGTTATAACCCCTTATAGACCTAAAAATCCATGTTTTTACTAGGGATGCCCTAATTTGACTTGAATGTCAAATTTGGTCAACATTAAGATTTCTTTATCACATACCACTTCACCATGCAAGGCCTCAAACCTAACCTTAAAATTAATGATAGCCATCTTGACTTTAAAATCAATGACAATATCAATGTGTCAACACCAAAAAAAATAAAATATCTCAATAATCTCCCCCTTTGTCACTGATGGAAAATACTTAAACAAAGCTGATCATTCACATCTCCTTAAATTGGATCTTCTTCAAACTAACCTTTCTCCCAAACTGGAAGTTTTTTTTCCATTTGACATTAATGAAAAAGGATCATCTTCTTGGAAATTATCTAATCCTTAGACCTGTAACAACAAACCTTTTCTCTCTAAACAAACTCAATATCTCTTTTTAATTAAAAAACAACATAGATCATGCTCACATACCTACTCTTAGAGCATGATTGGCTCCCCTTATCTCCATGAGATATTCAGACACTATCACGAATGTGACTTAGTTTGATCAAGTCATAATACAAAATATTTATTTACCCATATCTTTTGATCACACTTACATCAAACTCTTGACTAAACCTTTGATCTAAATGCCAACAAAGAACACAACACTCCCCCTAAAACCTAGAATCCTTCATGCTTCTACTCACTAGCTAAATGCCTCCATGAAGCCTAATGGAGTCACCTCTTATTTATGATACTATAACAACATAAACTTAGGAGATTCTTTAATCTCCATGTCCTTACTAGATTGATATTTTTTTAGGATCCTCCTAAGCTTTAATAGTCCTATTGGCTTGACCTCTTCAAAATTTATTTGAATAACATTCTAACTTGATCTATTAGTCTTGACTCCATCTAAAATTTGAGCTGATAGAGAGAATTATTAACACTCCTTTCCATCTAAACTATGCTCCACCATGGAAAATAATCCACTTGGACTTATATATTGGTCATCATTCATCTCAGCTACCTTTGGTTTCCATGCATTATCTTGTTTTATTTTTTACATTCTAGGGGTCTCAACATTATTGTTTTAACTTGAGAATCCATGCTTATAGAACTTTGAAATATGACCAACCTTTTGATAATTGAAACACACTATTATTCTTGATGGAAACATTATGACCCATACCTCTTCACTAATGACACTCCTCATAGTTCCATGCATATTCATTCTTGGAGGTACTTATACAATGTCTTACTCTATGACCAAATTAGTTACATTATTAATAATAACTAGTTAAAGGATTATCATACCATATAGTATTAGGTTGCCTAATAGGATTATTTTTCATTCTACCAATACCATCATTCCTTCATTAACCATTTACCTTTTTGATCACATTAGTGTTCTTTTGGTCTCCATTGAAACTAAGAACTATTTTATCATTAGTAGTACTTTGAATACTAAGGATGTTATCTAAATCATTTGTACTCTTTTCAGACTTCACATAGTAATTAACCTTACTTGATGCCTGATCCAACTCAACTCTCAAGTAATTTACTTCAGTTACATACCTTGCACATTATTCTTGTTTAGCCTTTAGGCTTGCAATCACAATCTAAATTTGAGTCTCCACCTATTAGACTATTTCCTCTTATTCCTTGGAGTTGTTGCTCAATCTAAATTCAAACAAGTTGATTTTATCCTCATATTATTTGAAAAGAGACATCATCAACCTATTCTTCTTCATCACCATCTTTAGTTCCTCTAGAGTATTCATCAATTTATCCTCAAAGTCTACCTCATCTTCTTCTTCATCTCAATCACCAACAACACCTCGAATCCATATGAACTCTTATTGATTTGAACAACTTGATTCTTAGCCATGAAGAGTACTTCATAGACACCAATACCATCACTTTCATGGTCACTCTAAAAATAAATTATTTCACTCTCATTAAATGAGCTATAATTTTCCTTAGTTTAAAGACTTATTTTATTCCTAAAAAATTTCTTGTCATCATACCTTCTAAAGTTTTACTTGCTCTTATCATATGTATAAGACTTATTATCATCATTATGATCTTCATCATGATCTTCATAATCATTTTCCCTATGGTTATGAGGGCAATTTTTATCAAAGTGTCCAATCTCTCCACAATTAAAGGAATTTAATGGAAACATACCCTTGTATTTACCTAAACCTATTTTAAATTTTCCTACAAACACAAATGTCAACTCATCAACATCAATACCAAAATCATCATTGTTTTTGAATCTATTTCCTTGTGTATTCTTATCCTTTGACTTATTTTATACCTTGAATTTACCTTCCTTATTTATAGGTATTCCTTCACTTGTACTCATATCATCTGTTGTTAGGGTGACATGAAGTCCATCCATCTCTAGTTTGCCTAGATCTTGCATCTCTTCAAAAACAAACATTATAAAATCAAAATTGGGAGTTAGAGATATTAAAACCTTTTGAAAAATATTATACTCTTCCAATTATTCGCTTAGACCTCTTAATATGTTGACCAATTCATCAACCCTTAATAAGAAGGCTTCAATGGTCTCATCTTCATTCATCTTTAGGCTTTAAAACTATCTTCTATAACTTTGAAACTTAGCCAACTTAACCTTGGAGTCTCCCTCATGAATAGTATTCAATTTGTTCCACATTTATTTATTATACATATAGTGCATCACCTTCATAATTTATTCTTTTGATAGGCTAGACATAATAACATTCATTACTTTTGAATTGTTGTCAATAGCCTTCTCACCTGCTACATATATAAGAGGAATGGGTGTAGTATATACATCAAAAATTCATTGACAAACATTATGACATTGATAAATAAAATATGTCATCATTGTTACACTCCAAAAATCATAATTGGATCCATTAAATAATGGAGACTTTCTTTTAGAGAAACCACCTTATGCTTGACTAGCCATCTTCACTTGCTTAGGATTTCTTTAGGCTATTATGGCTCCTTCAAAGCAACAAATCTGATACCAAATGTTGGAATTATATATAATGAGAATGTGGTTGAATTATTTTCCTTACAAAAATCCTTCAATTTCACTTATCATCCATGAAGCATTCACTCACATACATACATTATCCAAAGCATAAACATGCATCTATAAAAGGAAACAACATAAGAACATAGGAGATATGTGGGAAACCATAGTGGAGGATAAAAACAACTAAGAAATATATTAGGCTATAGTCTTATAATAAATTAATCAATATTTAATGAGGAACCAACCCCACAAGGAGCACTAACCCCTTCATTAGTCGAACACCAACTCAAGTAGGCCCTTAACAAGCACTAACTTACAAGGATACACCAACACCCTAGATAAATCAACACCAAATTATATAATTTTAACCTTTTATCACCTTTAGACAAATATTTCTCACTCAAATAATTATAATTCCCTTCTTTTGTTCTTTAAACTCTTTTATCTCTCTAAAACAACCTATTAGGTATTTTTGCTCAACTAGCCCTTTTCTTGGTAGAATTAGGTCAAATGACCTTGATTATCACATATATAATCACTTTTAAAACATCATTACATATTAACCATATCTCTCATATGGTATTAAATCCCTCTACCAAGTTTATAAACCTTTATGTCATTCATTCATCACTTCAATATTCTAATTAGTCAAATTAGTCTTATAAGACTATTTTTATATACTTGACTCTTGATCTCATCCATCTTGGTTAGCCACAAACATATAGATAATTTTATAAATATTTTATTATATCAAAAAAACCATTTCACAAGTTAAAAACCCACTACATAGGTATTTCACTATCCATAAGTACCAAAACCACCATTAGGCCTAATAGAGACCTAATGTAATTAGGCCTTCTCAAAGCACACATTTCACCTTGAACACCTTAGAACACCTTGAGAATTAAAAAATGGATTAAAAAATTCACACAAAATTAAATTATACTCATGATAATCTCACCTTATGACCCAAACTCCATTAATCTCATTTCACTCTTTGAATTGCACCATTAGGTTTACTCGCAATAAGGCCTTCTCACTATTAAAAAATCTATCTTGAATATATCAAACATAAAATTAAATTTTAGACATAAAAATACCAAAAAAAAAATATTTATATAAACTAAATTACCATAGAATCATCATCATTTTCATTAAATTTCACCAAGTAGGTAAAAACACCTTAAATAAACTATTTATATATGCTCACTCAAAACTACAAACATTCCTCAAGAACCCAGTCAAGAATATTTGAATTTTCACACCTTCATAGGAATTTATCATGAATAAAAATGAATTAAAATTAACCTATGAGACATATATAACAAATTAATGTGTATTATATTATTTAATTTATGGCATATATACTTAGGAACATCAGTCTCACTCATACATAGAAAATTGCGTGTAGCTCCAAAAACATAGTCATGGGAATAAAGATTCTAAACACCTATGTGAACACTTTTAAGATATTCCAATAGTTTTATATGATAATTTATCATCCTTATAATATATTTAAATATATATATTATAATTTTTAATATCAATAGTAGTCTTACAGACCAAACTCATGTCTTCACCCTACATACAACTCATTATGTTAGATAGGTCACTTTGAGAATAAATTTTTCATTGTCTATGAGCATATTAAAAAATTATATTCAAAGTTTATATGTGATATATTTCTTTAAAAATAACTCCATGCATTTAGATCCATTCCTAATCCACTACAACACATCCCTAATCTCATTCTCATTATGTCTAGTTTTGTAATTGTCTTCCTCATTAGGCCTTTTTAGAGATAGGCCAACTTCCATGACCAATATAGAATATTTAAGGTCTAAAACATTATCATAAATCTACATTATAATAAAATATAAGTCTCACACATCATAATCCAATCACTTTCATTTTTTTACCTGGTTAAACCTTTATGTTACATAACAAATCTAAGAGACAAGGGGTTTCCTGTATGTTCCACTCACTCTTATGATAGAAAAATGCCACTTGGATAAAAATAGGATAATAATTTACATTTTATAATCATGAAAATAAGTAAACCAAACCAGTTTGAGACATTTTTGATAGTATATTTTATATCATGTCATTATGAGTGTTTTAGGAGGGTTTGGACTGCCTTTGATTCTTAACAATCATTCATAAAGGATTTCCCCTCAAATCCAAAATTAATAAATATAAATTTAGTGTATTAACATTACCAAAATACCATGATATAATTTTATTATTATGCAAAGGTTACATATGCTAATGAACATAATACAATCCTTCTTAGGTCTATAATACCTCAATATGTGCACATAAAAAACCTCAACACAAATTCTCATGATTTATCCTTCAAAATTTGAGTTAAAAATTTGGTAAAAAAAACTTGATAAAACCTCTAAAACCTCTTAAAATTATATTTATATCTTTATCACCTTTGAAAATGAACTTGACCCCTCATTAGGCCACACTAGATCTCTTTGCAAATTAGGCCTTGAACTATCAATCATACTTAGATCTTGAACACACATTGAAACCTATTGTATTATTCTAAAAACCCCACTATCACATCATAAAACCTCATACCACTCTCACATACTTCCAAACTTCCTCTCATAAGCCTTATATAGCTCACCTCATCATGCTACCAAGCTTATGCCTTCTCACTAGGTTCTTCATACAAGGACTAATCCTCAAAACTAACCTTTGAAATTTTATGAAGGATTATTTATATATTTATTATGATTAAATATATTTATACACTCTCTCATTCCTTTAATAAAAAAATTCATCAAGATTCACTATGCTTTATGCATACACCTTCTCACATGACTAGACTAGTGCTCAATGGTATGCTTACCTTGTATCATGATCTTGACCTTGATATGTCATCAAACTCAAAATAATTACTAGGTTTCCTTCAAATTATCTCTCAATATAAATATAAATGTTTCCTTTAAATTTTCTCTTGTCATAATACTTATTTGTCACATACCATTTTACCATGCAAGGCCTCAACTCTGACCTTGACATTAATGACATACATCTTGACTTTTACATCAATGACAACATAAATGCATTAAAACCAATAATAGTAACATATATAAATAGAAAAAAAAAATGAATTTTATGATAAAAATAATTCATTTAGGCATATGTGACTAGTAATACTCAACTATAAAATTCACTATGTGAATTATTTTCATGTAAAATCCTCTTTGGCCACATCAAAAATTTCATGATCAATATTTTTTTGGGAGAAGATAAAATTAGAGGTTACATTTAATTATTAAATAATGAACAAAAATGGCTTAATAGAATGAAATAACTTAGTGTTAAAGAGGCAAGTGTAGGCCTCATTATGAGGAATGAGTATTCAACTATAGAATTATTTTTACATCTTTCAGACATCATGCCTACATCCCTAAGCTGAAAGATAAATATATTGAAATTTTGATAAATTTAATAGATTATTTCAAAATGTATACAATAATCACATTAAATTTATATCCTTTATCTTACATAAAAATATTGGAAAGCTTGACTGATTCCTCCAAGAAAAAATAAGTAATCATCCCAAAAACTCTAATCTGGACACTTAAGAGGGCCAAAAACCTTGTTAAAATAATAATTTAGCTACATAATCAATGAATTGGTATGAGATATATGTCTCCTTTATTTTTATTATCTATCCTTTCATATCACCTAGATGGGTAAAACCCCTTAAAAAAAATTAAAATATGGAAGGCCAAAATAAAATAACACAAATGGTATGTTGAACTAACACAAAAAGTTGGAAACCATTTACAAAGTCATTCATCTATATTATTATTTAATGTTTATGTATGGATTTTACTAATGTTTCCCGTGAAATTTTGGAAGAGTTTTGGTTATATTTTTAACATAACCTTCATTGTGATGATTATATACTCCCTCACTATCAAGTGGCATCATAATAGTTATTTTTGAGTGGATTATAATTTATATGATGTTATGTAAGTATTCCTTCCAATTGGATTCATGTATCATTAGTGTTGATTTTCCTAATTTAATTGGACTTTTTGGGATGGTGTCTTCTACTTCATGTTGACTAGATAATTTTTAAATATGTAGTGGTTTGATGCCTCTATGTAGTTTAACCTTTTATCTCATTATAGTAAACATGTTATGAGATTTTCCACTTGTTGTAGCATAGAATTACACCCTTGTGGGAGAGGTTTTTAGGATCTCTCACGCTGAATAATATTGGAGCAAGCTCAGGTTTTGGGTATCTTGTAGTGAGGTTGAACCTCTAGATAAGGTCAACTTCCTCTTGGTAGATCACCTAGACTAATGTTTTTGCTTAGAAAAGAGGTAGAGAGGGGGTATAGGGTAAATAAGAGAGATAAATGGGTGATACACCAAATTTATTGACACTCACATAAGCATTAAATAATCACTAATTCAACATAAGATAATTCTTGCTCAAATGACCTCATAAACTACCTAATTTACAAAAGTGTTTTATAAATTAGGCTCACCAAATAATACATGAAACAAAGAGGAATTTAAAAATTTACACATAGCATCCATTAATGTAATAAAGATCTCAATTTCAGACCTAAAAATAACTTTAAAACAACTATAGATAGGCAAGAAAGAAGGATAATAGACATGGAAGAACACTTCTTCACAAGGCCATCATGCACAAGCTTGTTAAGCATAGTTTAGAGGTAAGAGATATGTAAAACTTGATATTTATTACTTCAAAATGTATTTTTTTAAAAATTTATAGGGTTTCTCCTTATAAAATTATAATATATTTTAAAAATGGGGGAGAAATGGGAGCTATAGGAGAAAATGGGAAGAGAGAGAAGAGGAAAGAAAATAGAATTCATCAAATGAGATCCAATCACCCTCCATGTATTCTCACCCACATTTGGGTTAATTATAACTAGTATTTATTCAAAAAATTAACCTCCATTATATCCAAATAATTTGAAACAAAATCCATCAAAAATTTTAAAATCCAAATTATATGAAACAAAAGGAAATGATATCTAAAAGGCAACATATAAATCTCAAAAGTCAAATTCACACCAAAAGATGTGATTACAAGAACATATCCTATCTCTAATCGAATATAAAACTCCATAGTCAACTTCACATAGAGCCAAAGTCCTTTGGGGTATGGTAGTCTAGTATATTTGAATAAGGTATTTCGAAAAACTATATGGTGTTACTTACATTCTCACGTAAGTACCCAATCTTCATAGTAAACTGATGGCTCTATAAGGGGTCCTAAATAATAGGGAACACATCATGAGGAAGTAGGTTTATTTTGCTTTTCATGCATATAGACTTCATGGGATGATTTATATACTCCATTTTCTAACCCAAGACTTGTGTTTCTAAGATAATTTATTCATAATATTTAAGGTTGAAATTCCTCTTGTTTTGGCAAACCTAATTTGAGTGTCTTGAACTCGATAAAGATTTCCTCTACCTTGGTTTTTCCTTCATTATCCCCTCCACCAATTTCATTTTCCCCCCTTGATAGATAAATTATGATTCCAAATCTATTTTCCCTTCTTTAATTCCTTATTCTTCACCTCTTAAAAACATGTTAGCACTACTTCTATCCTTAGATTAAAACATCTTTTGAGCAACTATGGATTTCTTCTTTTTTTACACCATGATTTTAAATTTATACACTTAATTTATTATATTTTTACCATTTATCATGATTTTGATATCTTCTTATTAAGGACACCTGAGTTCATACCCTTTTTCCATTATTGAGTGAGGTTGGCTTGTTACTTCTCACTTAACAATGTTGTTTTCCCTTTTATGTGCCTTTTTCCATTGTTGAGTGAGATATGGTTTGTTACTACTCACTCATCAATATTGTTTTAAAATTTTGTTTAGTCTTTTTCTATTCATTATTTATTAATTTTACCCTCTTATCTTACATGTGTCCCTAGTTTAACTTGGTGAGTTTAACTTTCTTACTTAAGGATAGCTTGTTTGAGTTTTTTAGTCTTTAGTAGCCTTTGCTTTTTGATTACCCAATTTACTCTTATTTTTTGACTTGGTAATTTGGTATAACATAGAACCTATCACCCCATCTTACCAAATTTCCCAAGTACATCTTATCCTCATAGCACCAATTATCTTGGATTTTTTGCATTTTTTTGTTTTTTCTCTTTAGTTTTGCATTATTAGGTTTGTCAAAAGTAGTCTCTGTGCCCTACACAATCAAAAATAACAACACAATAGACAACCATCCCATAATAAATGTAAGTCAAGGTACACACTACATTTAATTTTTAGTTATTTAATATTTAGATTAGTTTCCCTTTTAGTCATTTACTTTTAGTTCTTTTATGCTTTAAAATACTACAACTTTTTTTTAGCATCAACATTGTTTGTTACTATGTTGTTTTTAAAATAACCATCCCCTATTGTATATTAGTGAAACATGATGAGATTCAAGTGGGGAATATGTATACACATAATATTTTTAAATTTTATCAATTATTGATGATTTACATCTTATAAGAACCCATCAAGACTCAATCCCTCTAAGTGTACACCCTAAGGGGTGCATTGGGAAAGGAGTGGGTATACCTTTGGTGTTTCTTAGGATTTTTATCCCTTTTTCCACACTATTACCAATCCAACTAGATCCCAAAACCATTCCCTAAGATACTTATCCTCCCTTGAGTATTTATCCAATCTTTTCCCCTTTCATTCCTCCTTTTCTTATTTTAAAATCCTTTTTTACTATCAATTGTACTAGGTAGATTGGGTTGACCCAATAAAGTTTATAGGTATTCTTTAATTTATTATCTTGTTATCCCTTTGACTGACCTAGCTCAAACTTGTTAAATTTTCTCTAAAAACACATTGGGTCAACTGGGTTGACCTTGATAGCTGACATTCTTGGAAGGATTAAAGGCAAGATCTACCTATATATACAAGATCATTTATGTCATTATTCATATGTGCAATCAAGAGTTATTATTCTCTCACACTTCTTCACAATTTGATCTTCCACCATTCTACTTGAGGAGAATTAGCTTAGGTTTCTTATTTTGGAGAATCTATTCTTGTGGATATGTCTTGGATGCTTTGGCCTTTCTTAGTGATACTTGCAAACCAAAACAACCTTTTGTGAGGCCCTTTTGGCCAAGGGAGAGATTAAGTCTCAACAATTTCACATTTAGGTAAGTATATTATAACTTTTTTCTCCTTTCTTTTAGTAGATAGAAGTAGCATAAGGGTTCACTTGAATAATACTATCTTTCGTATTTCATGTATTAGGGTGTTACTCATACTTATTTTAATTGAAGTTCCTTATACATATTTATTTTATTACTTCTAACCCCCACTTTATGCCACAATCTTTGATGTGTACTAAATTATATTTTGATTTCTTATTATTAGAATAGATTGAACCTTTTAAAACCTTTGGACTCTATTAGGGTTGTTGTGCAATTGTGTTAGATTTTAATCTTTGGAACCCTTCCTAGCATGATTTGTTGTGATAAGTGATACAAGTGATCCCTTAATCAGGTCTAGTGGATCCCCATATTGGTCATGCTTTGGCTTAAAAAGTGTACCCCAATCATAAGTGTAGGTGTGATCTATCTTATCTGATCTAAGATTAATTCATAGACATGATGCATTTTTGATTGCACATAAAGAAATGGTTTTTTCCTTTGTTTCAGAAAGTAACTCCACTACCTAAATAAGTGGAGTAGGAGAAAAGGTGATTTGGTAAATGTTTTCCTTGGCAATGAGTTCACTAATAACCATATTTATAGTATAGGCCTCATGGTTGTGAGAGGATTTATATTTGTTATTCTCATTATTCATGGAAGTAGCATGGTTGGGAAAGGGCTATATAAATATTTCAAGTGATTAGTTTGGGGGTATAGTGGGGTTATCCAACATAAGTTACCTTTGTCAATGATAGTTTGGATGAATTTTTTTTTGGTATTGCACCTACTAACACCATGTCTAATGAAATGATGGAAGGTACACAATTCACTCTTCTTATACCAACTAGGTATAAGATGAAAGGAATTAAATTATTATGGAGCTTTGGTCATAGGTATTTGCATGCTATTATCTTTCAACAAATTTTCCAATATTGAAGCATAAGACTCCCCTAGTAGAGTAAATTACTTTTGATTGTTGTGTTTTAGGTTTCTAATGTTTTGATCCCAAGAATTTTAAGAGTTGGGGTTGGTTAATAAAAGGTGGGGGAGCAGTTTTAAGGATAACCACATTTATAGCTCCCTTATTTTTATTGTTAGTGTTGGTTTTATTGTTAGGTTTGGAAGAGGAAACTTCATTTGGTTTGAAGCTAGAATTCTTGTTTCATAGTTTTAACTTCCCCTCATCAATGGCTCAATTCTTTATTTTCATGCCATGGTGAAAGCCTCATCAAAGGTCCTAAAACTCTGAACCTGTAAAGTAAAGGAAATGTGTTTGGCACATTCCAAATCAAAAATCTCAATTAACTCAAGTTGAGGTAGATAGAAAGATAGTTTAAAAAACTTATCCATTGGGTTAAGAAATTAGTAATGGAATCATCATCAAAGTGCCAAACGGATTAAAGATATATGATGGGAACTTTCTTAGAGATGTTAATGGAAAAGTGAAATAAGAAATTTTAAACTAGCTAGGAAAAAGAAAAGAGAGAGTGTTTTGTAATAACATTATACCAATCTAATATCAAGATGGATAAAGACATGGGAAAAGTGAAAAAGAAGGAAAGCATCCTAATAGGAAATCAAATAACAAGAATGGCTAAATTCTCTCAGATGCTGTTGAGGGTCTTCCTTGCTTTGAAAGTTTGAAAATTTTAGAATTTCCCATTGATGAGGATAAGGTAAAATGGGGATATATTGATGAATTGGATCATTTCAGATTTGGTCATATGATAAGAGGTTATGGGCACTAGAAATAGATGACTCTAAAGTAGTCATTTTATCCATTAACATTTTTGAAAGATTAGTTTCTGGTTTTGCACCTGCAAAGTTGTAAGTTACATTTTACTGAGGTGGAACATATTGATATTTAGTGAGAGGTTGAGAAGTTACCACATATTGGTATGTGGACATAGATGTTTGAGGTGATTCCACATATGAACACATGGATACTAGCGGTTGGGTAGATGTTGTGTATGGGTAAGTGGTATCAGAGGGATTATTGGTAGATGAAGATTCTTGGGTGGTTAATGGTTGGGTAGTAATGGTGGTAATAGAGTGTCACCCATAAACTAGGATAAAATTCCATAAGGTGTCTCCATAGATAAAACTAAATTAAGAGTATAGTGAGATAGGGTACTAAGGTAATGTTGGAGTGCCACTTGATTTTTATCCAAGAAGATGGTGAAATTCGTATGCCCTTATACAAATACCCAAGGGAAACTAGGAATGTTTAAAGGATGGGAATAACTCTTTGCATCTAAGATGTATCATGGATGAAGAGGAAGAGGAAGATGGATGATTTGGAGGTGGATCTAGACTTACTTGATTTATTAATTGTTTCCTAGTTAAAACCATGAAAATAAGGGAAAAGAGAAGAGATAAGCAATCTCACAACTCAAACAAAGAGAAGACCAGAAAAAGTCAAGGAAATGAAACCCATACTAAAGCACATTAAATCCTACGGTTATTTTTAATCTCTCTTATGGCTTATGGCTTATGCCTTAAGTTTTAAGATTGTTTGACTCAACTTTGGTTTGTAGATCGAGTACTATAAAAACATTCTATGGTTGGTTTTAGGTAGTTTAGGTTCTCAAAGGGATCTATGATAGAAATCATTATGTGGATTGATATTGGGGCCTACCACCTCACTTCAGATAATGATAAGGGTGTTGGGTGCTTAGCCTAGATATACCAATTACTAGATATTATACTTATCTAGAGAAGTAAGATGGTTATCCCCTTTGTGATGAAATTCAAGTAGGATAGTTAGGGAAAGGTGACTGTTAGGTGATGAAATCTCAGTCAGGCATTATGTTAATGTATTGATATTTTATTAGGTATAAGTGGTTTGGTATTTTATGTGTGATAATAGTGAAGTTATGGTTGATTTACTTGATTTAATTAAGCTATATGAGCTAAACATGAAATCAAACAATGTATGCAGGTTGATTTTAAGCCTAGAATGAAATTTTAATTTCATTGTATGAGCATAAAATAGGAAGAAGACCACCTATATTTAAACTAATGAACCCAAGTTAAGACTCAAGGGTCCCATCTAGCATTCTAGAATGTTTTAGTAAAATTTTGATTATATTCTTAGAAGAAAGAAATAAGAAACTCAAGAAGGGTATGGTAGAAGAACCTGATATGTTTTAAGTACATTGATCTAGATGATTATGGAGACTCCTCTTTATCTAGAGAGGAATGACCTACACATAAGAAATAACTAAAGAAAAGGTTGATTAGTTAGGTAGTTGGATGGATTGTTGAATGTGAGCTAGATCCTTGAAACATAGGCTTCCTAAGAGGCTGTTAATGCACACTTTAAAATAATTAAGTTATTAAAGTGAAAAATAAATTACTTGCATGAATTAAAAAATATACAAAAATCAAATACAAGAAGTGCTTAATAAGAGATAGATGAATTTGACTAATTATAGCAATAAATAGATTGATACTAATGCTAAATAAATTAGATGTGGTTCAAAAATAAGGATCATCCTCTATGATTAGGTATAAATTTAGAAAGTGTAATTTGGTTAGGATGTGATAGGTGGAATTATCTTGTTGTTAGACATGACTGATAGTGACTGTCAGTGGTTAGGGTATGACTGTCAGTGGTTGGGTGGCTATTGATGGTTAGGCAACCATTGATAGTCAAGGCCAGACCATCAGTGGTTAAGTAATCATCAGTGGTTACTATGGGTTTTTGCTTGGGTCAAGAGTTTGGTTGGGCAAGGTTAAAGAAAGGTAAAACAAATAAACTAAATCTTGATAAGAGATAAGAGATAAATACTTAACTTTTATTAGCCTAATGAATGTTGAGGGTGGATGAAAAATTGTTATAGATCTTGGAGTAATTATGGTAAAGTGATGGTGTCTTGGCTATGATTGATGAATTTTAACAATAATTTTGTGTTAGGATTTAGTTTTACATTAAGTAAATTTATTATGGGTTATTTACCTTATGTTAAATAAATATTTACTAGTATCGTATAGTAAAATATAAATATGGTGATATGGTTTATTATTTAACCAAAGCATGTTATTATTGTGAATAAAAACAATAGTTATGAATAGGTTATTTAGTTATATAGTTGATATTTTATAGGTATATTAGCTTAATAATATGATGTCCTAAATCATATATATTTGTAAACACTCTTGCATGATGGAATATAAAGTGAAGTAATTTTATTGTTGTGTTTGAAATAATTATCTCTATGTATTCATTTTTCTTTGCATAAATTGAATATAATCAAATATCCTCTAATTCTTATCAATGGTCTAGAGTGGGTGGTGTCTAAATGAGATTCTTTTATATTTGAAGGATGTAGTCCAACATTGTTGGAATTCTCAATGTTAGTTGTTGGAGTTTTTAGGATCTTTGATCGAAGCACTCAATGTTTCTAGATTTATTATGGACCTAGGCTTTACAATGATTGTATACTATTACATCAGTATTTGAAGTTTCTTCTTTCTATTCCAATAGCATTCATATGGTGCACCGAATAAAATAACTATCTAGAAGCAATTTGCTAAGCAAAGTAGATCAAATTTTTGTTAAAAACTCAACTTCTCTGCATTGAGAAGCTTGAACAAGGAATTTTATATTGAGATGTCTTAGATATAGATAGAATATACATCTGTCTAATGCCTCAAAACCATATACATCCCTCCACATCTCAACCATCCTATTATGCTGTCATTTGAAGTCATTTACATGTCTTCAATCAAAATATAGACCTATCATTGGGTGATTTGCATACTATGATGTCATTTATGTGTTATAGCTACACATGATGTTTGAGTGAATTATGTGATACCCTACCACCTATTTATATGTTCTACCATGACTAGATTAGAGGCTTGTGGTTAATTCTCAAAGTCTACAATATATGTAGTTTCATGGGACTGGTAGTTATTCTTTCCTATAATAATCTCCATGCCCAATTATCTCAACCAAACGCTGACTTATCTACTAGTTTATACATATTTGTTGGCTCATTCAGTGGATTTTTGGTTTCAATGGATTTATCCTTCAATAATAATTGGCATCTTATGCACCCACCATAACCCTTGTGACTAGTCTAAGTGTTACAGATATTCTCCTAGTCATTACTCATACTTATTGTAAATCTTTGATGGTTAGTCATTTTGATTATAACATTAGATTCTTCATTCTATTTGAGTCAATTTTAGATGTCTATAGTGTCAACTTTTAATATAAAATTTTTATAGTCTTGATATAAATCGTAGGTCAAAGTTATGAGTTGAGTTTATTTATAATATTACATGTCATTTTTGAGGTAATAGATTTAATGTCATTATTTTATTTAGAGTTTGTATGAAGTGTTATAATATTAAACTATTTCTCATGTGTTGTTAGTCTAATTTTTTCATGTTATGTCAAATAGTATTTAGAATTAGAGTATTAGCATTTAGATAACTCTTAATTATTTAAATATTAAATTTTAATATTGGTCAAGTGTTAAGAATAATTGATTTGTCAAAAGAGTCATTTTCATCAAATATTTATGTTGTCATTTGTCAAAAATTCCAAATTGTAAAAATTAAAAAAGTTGCCTTACGAATGCATTTTTGCTTGTACACGATGTCCACTTTATGGGGGTGATTTCCCTAAAAAAAACCATGAGAATTATCGACATACCAACTGAGTAAGTAGTGAGATAATAGAGGTTGGAGGATACATGGAGGATAGAGGTCTTTTAATGACCTCTCATTAGTCAACAATGATAGGGTTGCACCAATGATGTGGTGACTTGTGTGTGTGTTTTCATTTTCACTATGTGTTTTCAAAATAAGAATAGAAGTATATTGTCTGTTCATTTAATTTAATTTGTGTGAAAATTCCAAAAATTATTCCCTAATGTGAAGAGATTGTGAAAGGATAGAAAGCACCAATGTAATTCAATTCATGGATCTTGAAAGGGTTTGTGGTAGATCTAAAAAACCATAGGAAGTGAACAATGTTTTAGAAATAGTTGAGAGAGCAACTAATACAAAGATCTTGTGAATGCCTTATTTATATAGATGACCCTTAGTGACATGTCCATTAAAGTCATGTTAAGTAAAATTAGGTTGCATTCCTTTGCATTTTCTATTCATGTCAAGGTTTATGTTAAACCTATAAAACCATGGGAAGAGTAAGGCTCTCTTTATATCAAGGTCATGAACCAAATAAGACATGTTACAAGAGGTGAGCATACTACAGATAAGAGTGTGAATGTTTTTGTACCATGTAAAAACTATGGGGGGGATGTTAGGATTTATTTTTAAAATGGGTAAATTTCTTATGGGTTATTTACCTTGTGGTAAATAAATATTTACTATTACCATATAGTAAAATATAAATACAGTGATATGGTTTTTTATTTAACCAAAGCATGTTATTATTATGAATAACATAAATAGTCATGAATAGGTTATTTGGTTATATAGGTGAGATTTTATAGGGAGCTTAGCTTTATAATGGGATGTCATAAATTCTATATATTTTTAAACACTCCCAAATGATGAAATATAGAGTGGAGTAAAATTATTATTTTATTTAAAATAATGATCTCTATGTATTCACTTCTCTGTGCATGAATTGATTCTATTTGGTTGTACTCTAATTCTTATGATTTTGATCTTTGACCTATTTTTTAGCTTATTGGAAGTGAGAAGATTACTTGCACATGAATCTTTGCACAAGAAGATGATGATCTCTAATGATATTTCACCTCCTCTTCTTCTCTTTTTATAGACGGAAGGGAGAGGTGAAATAATAGGTAAATAACAGGTTTAATAAGGTGTCGATTTTGAGCCTTAACTTTCATAATTATGTGAGCGTCTAAGAATAAAGAATCAAGGTGGAGTTGAGATGTAATTAAAATTTAAGGCGGTTAAAGGAGGACCATGAATAGTCGAGCATAACCATCAAAAGTTAGGGGTTGACCATCGGTGGTTAATAGGATAAAGGTAGAATGGTTAGAGTTAGTTATTTTGACTTAAGTTTAGGAATTAATGGTTAAGAAGTGGTCCCTAGGGGATCTCACGATGATATAAGGGTTAGTGCAGCATCTAGAACCATAGTACATGGTTTTTAAGTATCTACATGTAGGGTAATTTATTTTTCTATAGGCCTTTTGCATCTTATTTGGGGAACCCAAGAGGGAAGGCCAGTAGTGTGTGGTTAAGGCCTTAAGGGATAATGGATAAGAAAGGTAGATACCTCCACATTTAATGGTATGGGTGGTGTATGTAAGCATCATCACTAATTAATGTCATGGTTTATGGGAAACCATGTCATTTTAAAGCCATGCAATGACTCCCCATCATAGGGTTTTAATACCAACAAAATAATCAACATACATGGACTACCACCCAAATTTGATCACTTAATTAAATTAAAAAAATTAATATTATTTATTTAAAAACTATACCTTTTCCTAAGTCTGAACATTGGGAATATAAATTGTAACTAGAACTATTCCACAGGATCTAACTCTTTCTTGTGTAGTTGTTTACGACAACCAAGATACCTGGAGGTGGGTGACCTAAAAAGGGTCCCCCTTTAATTTTTTTCCATATTTAGTATGGAATAATTTTTTAAGTCTTGAGTCTACATATTTTTTAATTTATGTCTGATTTCTGATAAATAGGTTAATTTTGACCCTTTTGATGTTTGTGGGATCTTGGAATCCCTAAGACGGGTGGAACCAAAAAGGAAACCTCATTAAATTTCTCTCCCCTATAATATATTTTTAAAAATAATTGAATAAAACTAAAAATGAAAAATAATTTCTTCTTTAACCTTACTATAATCCATTAATGGATGTGGTAGAACTTGAAGTTCATAAAAGATTTTTAAAAAACTACAGGAGAATAAAACCAACTAGAGACTTTACATTAATATGGGTACCTAGAAATCAACCCAAGAATGCTTGTATTAATTTTTTTTTTAAATTAAATAAAATTAAAAACACTAAAATCTAAGAAATTCCATTAATATCAATCATCCAAGGATGAGGAAGGATAAGAGGGATGACTATGTATAATTCATCCTCCAAAACCACATTCCTCTCTTACCAAATGTAATATTGAATCATAAAGAGTGATTTTAAGCTTTTAATGCTATGCCTTTAACCTATAGTATGTCTAAGGATATGTGTGGTTGAATTGTGGCATATACACCTTTATATTAGTTTAGTATATTTCTTGATGTTCTTAGTATTATCGATGTATGGAATAACCATGGATAAGTGGAGTATATATAGGAGGTATTGATTAGTCTTTTATCATCACGTTGTGAATTATATTCTTATTGCATTATTGTGGAGGTTTCCCCCTTGAAGTGGCTTAGTCATAATATTCAAGTATTCTATCTTTTTTCAATTGTTTTTATGGATCTGCTTATTTTTCTCTGAATTGTGCCATATATAATTCTATTGTTGTGAATAATTTAAGTAATTTCCTTCAAAGTGGTATCTAAGCTTCGATTTGGGAAATTTTATATGATGCAATTTTTTTTAGATCTAACATCTTGAGCACTAGAATGCCAAAAAAAATAAACTGTGATCTGGGAGGAATTAATTTTTTTCATCACTATAATTTTGTCAATGAGGTTTTTTAACCAAAAAAAATTAACATTGTGTAGATTAGTAGTCATTGGATTTGTCTCTGCAAGATTATCACAATGGTATATTCTATTGGTACACTTTTTTGGGTCAAAAAAATTCTCCCTTGTGTAAAATATAAATAGTTAAATTTGTCATGACAAAATGATCACAATGGTGTATTCCATATGTATATTTTTTTGAGGCTGAAACCCTTCTAGGGTTTATTCATGGCTAGTACAAACACTTATAGATGTGGAAAAGGTAAAGAAACTCCAAAAACTCCTCACAAAGATGACATGAAATTTGAAACTTCTGATCCATATGTTTTGTAGGTAGTTGAGCAACTTAAATTAAAGTTATAGGGAATGGTGAAAAATAATATTTTGATATAGTTTAAGGGGACATTATATGTTTGAAAGGAAACTTGGATAACATGAAGGATCAATTACAACAAACATCTGGGCAATTGGCTAACTTGTTAGCTCAACCACTACAAAATCCTCCACCACTTTAGTTTGGTTATCCTCCTCCAAATAATACTAACACCAATTTTGATCCTAAGCTGATGTTATCAAAATTAGACCCACAAAGGTTTTATGGTAATGATCCACTCACTTAACTCACTCAAATTTGAAATTTATTTGATCTACATCAGACTCAATGTTTGTAAAAAGTGGTTATGGCCTCTATATATCTTGAACCCGAGCCATTCATTTGGTATCATTGGTTGTGTGCTCAAAATAAAAAGAAATGTGTCCTAGTTTCATGGTCAATATTTTTAGAGGAATTGTAGCTCCACTATCATAATAATGTCTTTGGAAACTACTTTAGTTAGCTAGCTAAGTTATGCTAGATGGGGACTATCAAGGATTACATTCATCAATTTTAGAATCTCTCCTTAAGTGTGGGAGACATCACTAAAAGAAATATGACTGACCTATTCTTGGGTGGCCTAAAATATAGAATCTAATTAGAGGTTCACATGTTTCATCCTAGTATTTTAATTCAAGCCATACCAAGGGAACACATGGTTGAGGAAAAAAAGTTGATCAAGTGAATACCTTTCACAAATGTTTATGAATGTAGCTTCCCAGCACCATTTATTATCCTACTAGATTGACACCTCAAAAAGAGGAAGAAAAGCATGCAAGAGGGTTTTTTTGGTTGTGATAGAAAATGGAGCAAAGGGAATCGATGTGATGAAAATAAGTTATTTTACATTTAAGGGTGATAATGAGGAAGGAAAAGATGAGGAGGCTTCAGGGGAATGGTTAAAAGAACCTAAGGATGAATATGAAGAATCTCAACCAACGATTTATTATCATTCATTTTTAGGCATTAATAATCCTCAAAATCTTAAGGTGTTGGGGTTCTTAAAGAAATAAAAGGTGACTATGTTAATTGAGTCTAGGAGTACACATAGGTTCATAAATAGTAGGTTGGTTGTTTGTTTGAATTATTACATTTACCCATCTCTAGACTTTTAGGTCATGATTGCAGATGGTGGTATGGTCAACTATTATATAAAATTCCATAATATTAAGCTCACTATGGGAAGACTATTTCTTAGATTCACCTATGTTTGTTATTCCCATGGGAAGAGCTAACATTATTTTGGGAGTGTAGTGGCTCACCACATTGGGCACTATTGAGATGAATTTCCAAGAATTATTCATGAGGTTCCATTCAAAAGGAAGGAATTTTTAACTAAATAGATTATAGGATAAACCTCCATAACTGGTTAGCTCCCACCAAATGATAAATATTATTAGAAAAGGTGTAGAAAGCTTTATGGCATGCTTATTTTCCATGGAGGTTCAACCAACCAAGGAGTCTACACATCCTAATTTTCAAAAGGTGTTGGATGACCATTATATTATTTTTGGTGACATACTAAAAGGAATTTTTCCAAGTTATGCACATGATCATGCCATCATACTCATTTTAGGAAGTAAACCACCTAATATTACACCCTACAAGTATCCCTATGCCTAAAAGAGTGAAATTTAAAATATGGTATAATAGATGTTGGAGGTAGGAATCATTTGACATAGTTAAATTGAATATTCTTCCCTAGTGTTTATGGCGTAGAAGAAGGATGATAGTTGGAGGATGTGCTCAGACTATAGAGAAATAAACAAATACACCATCAAAGATAAGTTTCCTATTCCATTAATTGATTATTCTCTAGATGAATTACATGGTGTTATTTATTTTTCCAAGTTATATATTCATTCTAGACATCATCATATTTGCAACCACGATGAGGACATACCTAAAATATCTTTTAGAACTCATGTAAGACACTATGAATTTATGGTCATGACTTTTGGCCTTACATACTCACCATCTACATTTTAGATTTTGATGAATATTATTTTAAATCCATTTTTGAGAAATTTTGTATTAGTGAATTTTGATGTTATCCTCATCCATAGCAAAAAATGGAAAGGCCATTTGAAGCATATGATCCAAGTGTTTTTAGTTATGGAATAACTAAACTTTATGCCAAACCTTCCAAATATGATTTTGGTGTCTAAGAGGTGGATTAATTGGGTCATATTGTTTCACATGAATGAGTGTTGATCCTATGAAACTCCAAATGATGATGGAGTGGAAGGTTCCCAAGACCCTTAATAATTTCCTTAAAGTTTTGGGGCTAACTGGTTACTATCAAATTTTTATAAAACATTATGGTAGCATTACAATCCCACTCACCTCTTTACTAAATAAACACTCCTTATAGTGGATTGATTCAGCTACCAAGGCATTTGAGTAGTTTAAAACGGTTATGTGCACAACTCTAGTTTTGGTTACCCTTGATTTTTCAAAAACAATTGTTGTGGAGTGTGATGCATCAGGATATGGCATGGGGGCTATACTCATGCAAGAAGGAAAACCACTATAATTTAAAAGTCACCAAATGAAGGGGAAAAATAGGCTCAAACCAATATATTAGAAATAGATTATGCCTATATTACATTTAGTTAAGTAATGGAGATCTTATTTGATGGGTCATCACTTTTAGGTAAAGACTAATCATGATAGCATCAAATATTTTTTGGAATAATGTTTGTCATCTTAAGAACAATAAAAATGGGTGACTAAAATATTAGTCTATGATTTTCACATAGTGTATAAAAAATGAAGAGATAATGTGGTGGTAGATGCCCTTTCTTAGTGGGATGAACCAGTTGAGGCATTATTATGTACCTTGACCATGTGGCAGGTAGATTGGCTAGAAGAAGTAAGATCAAAATGGGAGAGTGATAGCTATACAAAGGATTTTATTCACAATCTTCATTAGGGTTCTAAAGAATCTAAAACATTTACATGGAAGGGGAACACATTATGTTATAAAGATAGATAATATCTTTGTAATCATTCTCTCCTCAAACATAAAATTCTTAAAGAACTTCATGCCTCTCCACTTGGAGGTCACTCAATATTTTTGAAAACATATCATAGAATCAAGCAAGATTTATTTTAGGAAGTACTCAAACGGGATGTTAAAAAATATGTGGCTAAATGCATGTTATGCCAATAAAATAAACTTAAAACCATTAAGACCCTAGGTCTTTTTCAGCCTTTATCCATCCCTATCCAGCATCAGGAAGAGGTTTCCATGGATTTTAGTACAAGGTTATGATGGTCTAAGAGTAAATATGTTATCATGGTAGTTATGGATTGACTCACCAAGAATTCTCATTTTTCTCCTTATCACAACCATTTTTTACCAATACAGTAGCTTATGTTTTTTTTAAGATAATTAAAAAATTACATGGCACTCCAAAGATCATTGTAAGTGATCGAGATCCAATATTTACTAAAAATTTTGGATTGAATTTTTAAAATTTTTGAGTACCTATTTGGATCATATTTCCTCATATCATCCTCAATCTAATGGAAAAAAAGAGGTAGTCAACAAATGTCTCTCAGGGTATCTTCATTATTTTGTTTCTGATAAATAGGACAAATGGGTTCATTAGTTGTTACATAATGAATGGTGGTATAACACTTGTTATCACACTTATTCTAAGATGTCTCCCTTTATGGAATTATATGGGTATTACCCCCCATCCATCACTTTAGATTTTCCAATGTATCCTAAAGTTTGAGATATTGAGGAACACATTTAGCATCAATAAGAGGTGTTAGTTATTTTTCAAGAGAATTTAGCAATTACACAAAATAAAATTAAGTAATAAGTAGATCAAAATCACAATGAGTAATATTCTGACATAGGTGATTATATATTTGTGAATTTTCATCCATATAATTATATGTCTCTAAAGTAATAAAAAATGATAAAAATCTATCGCTTAAGTATTATAGCCCTTACTAGATCTTGCATAAATTTGGTAGTGTGGTTTACAAGCTATAATCACCCTCAACCACTCGCATACATCTAATATTCCATGTATCTTTCCTAAAAAAGGTAATTATACATAGAGTTTCCACTTATACCAATTTACCTAAACTAGATGAAGAAGGTGAAGTCATTCTAGATCCTAAGGAGATCCTTCACATGTGTACTAAGCAACTATGAACTAGATCTATTAAGCAATATTTGATCAAATCAAAGAACCTGCATTCTAAAGATGCAACATAAGAGGATGAATTATTCTTACAGTAACATATTATTTTTATTTAATATTGAGGAAAAAATTATTTCTATGGGGAGGGGTATGTTATGCCCTTAACCTATAGTGTGTCTCGGGATATATGTGTTTAACTTATGGCTTACACACCTTCATATTAGCTTATTACATTTCTCGATGTTCTTAGTATACTCTTACTATAGAATAACCATAGCTAAGTAGAGTATATATAAGAGGTAATGGTTAGTATTTTATCAACATATTTTAAATTTTATTCTTATTGAATTTTTGTGGAGATTGCTCCCTCAAAGTGGCTCAGTCATAATATTCAAGTATTCTACTCTTTTACCAATTATTATTATGGATTTACTTATTTTGATCTTAATTCTACCATATATAATTCTATTTTTACAAATCATCTAAGTATTTTACTTAAATTTATTGACCTCCATAAGTATATCTATGGTTCATCATTAAATAAATCTGATGATTAATTTAGAATGGATGTAACAACTAAAATGGATTGATTCATCCTTAGGCAGTTAAGAAAGGACATGTTAGACCCCTTTTGAGGTCATATGAATAGTATTTATCCTCCTTGATAATTAATTTTATTGAAAGGTAAGTCAACATAAAAATATATTCAATTTATAATTTATATGTGAATAAAACCTTGTGGTTGTCTAGAATTTATTGGGTTCCTTCTTAAACCTCGTTGAGATTATAGATGAAACATTTAAGATAATGGTTTCTCGAACCCACATAATTTTATTTGATTTTCCATTGTATACCTTGGGGTTTTAGGGCCCATTAGGTTTGTTTAGAGAGCTATGGGCTTGTTTGAAGAGCCTTTAGGTCGATTAGAGAAAGTGGTCCTAACTTGGTTGTGTGGGGACCCTGTGGTCACTTATACATTTCCATCCATCTCATTTAGGTATATGAATTTATTTTGACACATTATGTGTCTCATTACCAAAACATGGATAAGTATATGGTAATTTAGTTATGCAATATAGCCATTGTACATTTTTATAAAAAATTATATTATTATGTGGTTTCAATCATGTGAAATTTTAGGTGTGATAGGAAGCCTAGCCTTCTTATATGGCATATATAATTTCATAAAATTATAGATAAATCATAGGGTAAAGGACAATTTTCATATTTCTAGCTAGGGTTAATCATAAAGTAGATCTAAATGTCAACCTTAATAGAGGATAAATCTAAAACCTTACGATATAAAATACCAAAGGTTTTCTCATGGTCAAGTGAATGATCAATTTCATAACAATGTTTTACTTATTTTGAAACAATTTGATCTAAATAATGTAAAATTAGGGGTAATTTAGCTTGTGTAAATTATAACAATAATACCCTAATCTAGATTAAGAAATGGATGAATCAACATTACAATTAGAAGATTATGAATTGAAAAATCACTCATGGTATAATAACCCCACTATGTTTTACAAGAATAGGATAATTTTTTTTTTTTTAAATTACACAAATTCAATTAACAGATTTCATCATGATGAAACCTACAAGAGTGATCTTTAACTAAATACATTAGTTGTAGTTAACCATATAAATTTATATGACTAATATATTTAGTTAATGATCAAAATAATAATACCAATATCAAGAATAGGTACAATGTTGATTTCAAAAATGAAGAATGTATGTAATTCATAAAATTATTATTAAAAATCTAGCCATAACTGATACAATATTACAACCAACTATTGTAATTGTACATATGAATAAATAGTATAGTTTTAGCATAATAAATGTCTTAATAATAATGTATAATTATACAAATATCCATGGAACATGTGAGTCTCTACAAAGTCATAGTATCTATAATTAATCTCATGTGTAGTCTCTTGAGGGGAGGGAGAGCATCATCTAAATGCTTTTCCACACCAAACATGGACCATTGATCCCCTAAACAATATCCCAACTAGGGAATGGCCCTCCCTTCAGGGATGGGTAGATAATGATAGTGTGAGAGTCCAAAGTAACAAAATAGAACCCATGTAATGTAAGATAACTAATACATGATGTATATCTTAAATAAAACCCATTTTAACATTACATCATACAAACATGTAAACTAAATCAAATAAATGAAATGACAATGTTTAACTATAAACACTGCTTTGGCCAAAGTCTTCATATAGTTATTGATCATGAAGATCAATAAATTTCATACACACCATTCAATTGTATTACACCTTATCTATGCATTAGTGATAATAATTAAGTGTGTTGAATCCACCACACTACTTATTTAAGGTCATTAATTTAATATCTAGTATATATATATATATATATATATATATATATATATATATATATATATATAATATAAAAACTAACATATTCATAAATAATATTCCCTAAAAGTAGATATATTATTTTAAATCAAGGAAATAAAAAATACGTTAATTTAGTTCATATAATGTAATGTAATGAATATAAACATATAATTTATTAGAGAATAATAAATATATTTCAAAATGGTCATTGATAAGATCAAACCATCCATGTAAGGCATGTATCAAGACATCAATTTTTCCAACATACAAACATGGAACTCTAATTTAATGTTATCATCCTTATAACATCTATTTCCATGTGGTTAATTTATTTCAATATACCAAAGGTACAAAAATAAGCTCATTTCAATACAAAAATATTAATATGACTTATGTTCAATCTCAAAGACTACATGTTTATATGTTCTTTTCAGCCATTAGACACATCTTTAAATCTACCCCAAATAGTAAAAATACTTCAATTTTTTTTGTTATTATATGTATTATTTATAATCATATAAATGGAATGTGTATATCTATATATAGTATAAATATTTTAGATTTGTATTAAAACAAAAAATTACTGTTATACCATATATTTATTTACACATTCATCACTCAACTAAGTCTTAGCATATTCAATCAACAACCAATATTTAAATACTTGTGTACATTATACTTAATATAGACAAGAGTTTTTTCCATAATATTGAGTATATCATATACTATATTAATAGAATTAACATTATAACTAATTTCCTTCAAGTTATAATAAACCATTTTAACTATGGCATTTTCCATTATTTTCTATATCATTATACCCAACAGGACATAATTTTCATATAAAAAAGTACACAGTCTTGTTTTAAGTTCAACCATGTATGTAAATATAGTAGAATTCATCAAATGGAAGATCTTATATAAAGAATGCAATCCTATATAGATGAATATATTAAGAAATAATTCAAGGCACATAATTTTATATGAACATTGTTGATTATATATAAACATAGTTTTATACTTATAATAATAACTAGTTCTCATATGGTTCAATAATATATATCACATTTATATATAAAATAAAATAAATGATAACCTAAATTAACTAGGTATACATATACATTGGTATATGCATACACATAGGTCATAAAATGACTCGTTTGAAACCTATTGATAGTATGTATATACCCTTATATATCTATACTATCTAGTCATTTTAATATTAAACTCATAAAATGAATTTAAACCAAACCTAGTATTTGTACGATAAACCTTATCCTTCATTTTAGATATACAAGTTGGCATGCACATTTAAAACTACAACATCATAACCATCCACATTTAACATCATTTAAGGTTTATATGAGACATGTAAAATATAGAACCAAAAACTTGAGGGTAAAATATAGGTATATACATTGACGTATTCATACACAATTCATCCAATAAGGAATTATGATAATTATGAATATGTATGTGTATATTTGTATCAATCTCAATTGCGTATATATTATAAATTTGTATCATATCTAAAATACAAGTTTCAAAAATGGATCAACAAAGACTTGTATCATATCTAAAATCATTCTAAACTTAATCATTAAAACCTTGTTCTCATAGATATGCCCTATAAGGGTTTTAAAACTTGACCTGAATCATTAAATAGTCAAATTGATACCTATGCTTGACAAGAATGGTTTATAACTAGTTATTAAAAATTTGAGTTTAAAAACCACTAATTCCTAGTCATGATATCATCTTGACCCTATATGTTTATGAATAGAAATGCTCAAAATTACAATAAACATACTAAGCATAGAATCTACAAGGTCTAAGAAAATACTCTCAACTAATAAAATAAATGTCCCCTGTTAACAATTTTCCTAGGGTTTAAACTTCATGTCAAATATATACACAAAAATTTTCTTCATTAAAACTTGGTAATTAATATCATATGCAAAATATCTAAAATCCATAGCCATTCAACCTAGGGTTTTTAAGGTATCATATACCTAGTTTTTTGGATGGTTGAATCATCCATAGTACTAAGTATATATTCTTGATTTTACTAAATAAGTGAGAAATAAAAACCCTAAAGAAATATTTACCAAAATTCATCAATAATTCCATATAACATATTTATGAATTTTAATAATGAAACCAACATAGTAAATAAGTCCCAAATGATAATAACTATAAAATTTTCTCCAAATTCCCCCAACCCCTTTCTTCTCCTCTCCACCATGTGTCCCCAAAATTTGTCTTCCCTAACTTTTTATCTATTTTCATGTTTATTTCCATATTAACAGGTTTCTCCATTTTCTCCACCATAATCTCTTATTATCAATCAAATCTTAGAAAATAAAATGTTACATTAAAAATTAACTCACACACCATACTGGTTAGAACTAAATGCCTCTCTATGAAAAATAAAAATGAAATCTTTTTTTTATAATAATGACCCGATAACTCAAGTCAATGCCTAGCTTAATGACCCTAATCTCAAACTTTCTATGAATATAATAATCCTTTTATGTATTTTCCTTTTAATATCAAATTTATAAAATTCAATCAAACATTATGATTCTAATGATAATGTTGACTTATCACAAGGTTATTAACAAAACCCATCAACTACCAATTAAAAATTATAACATTTACTCAATACCATGACTTTCCAAATATTCATTAAAAATGTAACTATTATCATCAACTTGGAATTGTATAGATAATCAACTTAATAACACAAAGCATATAATTAAATAGAGTCCATCCTACCAACATAGAAATGTATTAATAAATGACAATCTCAAATTCATTTAATTAAATCCATAGATAGTAGTAAGTCATAATAAAGACATACACGAATTCCAATCACATGATATAGTAACATCAACATATGAGATAAGCTAAGTATGAAAATCATAAGTGTAATACATAACCATATTCAATAATAATAAGCATGATTATAACTGAAATCAAATATTAATTATCAAATCAAGAAATGAATATAAAATCATATTTTCTATTTGTGGTGTGTGTGGGTTCCTAGTCTTAAATTTGTCATCCATAAATGAATCTATCTACACCACCCTCTCTGATAATGCCCTCCCTCCATCATAATTTAATTTATAGATATATCTTATATGCACCTCAAAATAATAAAGGTATTTATCCTAAAATAATATAAAATTTATAATATATTTTTTATAATAAATTAAACAAACATGATCATCATGTACATAATATGCAAGTACAACAAACTCCATAGTTAACAATCATATAAATTAAGCAACATATAACTATCCATATATCAACATATGGAATATAGATTAGCTAAAATAGTAATTAACCAAAAAATAACCATAAAAATCCACAAATCAATAGGTTATTTGGTCTAGAGAGAAATTAAGATGTGACATCATTCCCCCATAAAGTTGGTCATCATTTTGATGACACTTATTCAAACATAAGTTTTAAAAATAAACATTATTCAATAAAAAATAAATTAATATCCAGTAACATATCAAGTAAAAAAATGTGGAAACAACCTATAAAACTCCTCATAATCCTCCCAAGTGGCACTATTTTTAAAATATTGGTCCCAATAGAACATGCACTATGATACTTATCCATTACGTAAATTGAGTTTGTGAGTGTCAATTATTCTAATTGGTTCTACTGTGACCACCCCAAGATCTAGAACCTGTAAAGAATTGTAATCCAACACATGTGAAGGATCACCAACATACTTTTTAAGATAGGACATATGGAAAACATTATGCAAAAGAGCTAGAGTTGGTAGAAATACAAGCCTATATGCTATAAGATCAATCACTTTCAAAACCTCAAAGGGCCCCACATATCTAAATGAAAGATTTGTTAAATTTTCAAACTTAATCAATATTTTTTTAGGCTTAACCTATAAAAATAATTTATCATCAACATAAAAACACCTTTTTAATCTTTTTAGATTAGCATAATTTTTTTGTCTATCATTGGCCTCAGCCAACCTCTACCTAATTGTCTTAACTTGGTCTTCCATTTCCACATGCATCTTAGGTCCAAATACCACTTTGTCTTCTAACCTATCCTTATTAATTAGTGTTCTACACATATTTACATATAATGCCTTAAATAGAGACCTTTTCAATGATGATTGGTATGAGTTGTTACATCTAAACTCAACCAATGGAATTTATTCATACCACTTGTATTAATGATCCATGCAGTACATTCTAAGGAGATATTTGAAAGCTTTGTTAACCCTCTCTATTTGTCCATCTATTTTTGGATGATATGTAGTGTTAAAATTCAACTATGTACCCAGACCTAAATTCAAAGTCAACCAAAATATAGAATCCATTCTCACATCTTGATCAAAAATGATATTTTCTAAAAATCCATGCAATTAGTACACCTCTTTTATGAATATCTTTCCAAGCATAAGTGCATCATCTATCAAGCTGCCTAGTATGAAGTGAGCTACATTGGTTAGTTTATAAACTATGACCAAGATCATATCATGTCAATTCTATGATAAATGAAACCCTTGGACAAACTCCATACTACTCACCTACCACTTCCATTCTAGTATATCATGAGGATACAATAATCTGTTTAGATGCACATGTTCATTTTTCACACACTAACATTTCAAATAATAAGACACAAACTATGCTACATCCTTCTTGATCCATTTATAGAAATAGAGATATCTTAGCTCAGCCATGAGCTTGGTTACACCAAGATATACTAAATATGGGGTATTATGTAATTCTTTTATCACTATTCTCATCAAGTTCTCTTTATTAGGCACATACATCCTACCTTTGTACCTTAAAAGACTATCACTCTATAACTTAAATCCTTTATACTTGAGATTCTGAGAATTCTTTGATAATTCTTTCTTGACTTGATCATAGAATTCATCTCTTAATGAGAATTTAATTACCTAATCATAGAAAATACCCCTGATAGTATCCAAGTCTTCTATGTACCTTTTATGACTTAGGTCATTAGTAACTTTGTTCTCCTTACCCTTGATATAGTTAATATAAAAATTTTAATTAGATAAGAAGTCAAACCAACATATCTGACATGCATTTATGTTTAGCTAGGTGAAGATGTACTTGAGTTCTAAGTTATCAATCTTGATCTCAAATGGTTTCTTTGATATAAAATGCCTCCAAACTTGTAAGGAGTGTATTATTGCAATAATTTATATATCATGAGGGTCATAATTCACCTCATAAGGATTCATGTTTTTGGACTCGTATGTTACAAATTAACCATCCTACATAATAAACCCTTCAAATCTATCCCCATATGCATATGTGATCACTAAGAATTGGACATTAGGATTGGTAACTCTTAGCATAAGTGCCAAAGTAAACCTCCTTTTCATTTCCTAAAAAACTTTCTTGCACTTGTTTGACCAAACCAAACTCATATTCTTCCACTAAAGAAATGTAATTAGGTTAGATATATTTGAGATATTTGGAACATATTTCCTATAATAACTTACTAATCCCATAAAAATCTTCACATCATGCACATTATTTGACACTAGCCATTCCATTATGTCTTTTATCTTCATCAAATCCACTAAAATTCCATCCATAGAGATAATGTGTACCAGATATTTCACTTTATTTTTAAAAATACACAATTGGATAACTTTCCATATAATTTGTGATTTTGTAAATGCTACAAAACTAATTCTAGATGCTAAAGATGTTCTTCCTCATCTTTAGAATATATAAGGATGTCATCTATAAAAACTAACATAAATCAGTCTAGATAATCCTTGAATACACTATTCATTAGATTTACAAATGTTATTGAAACATTTTTTAACCCAAAAGGTAACACTATGAACTTGTAGTACCCATACTGAGTTCTAAATTTTATTTTTGGAATATCTTTATCTCAAGTTCTTAGCTAATGATACCCTAATATAAGATCAATCTTTGAAAAGATTATTTCCCCTCACATCTGATCAAAGAGATCATCAATGTGAGGCAATAGATATTTGATCTTCATTATCACCTTATTCAACATCTTGTAATCAATACACAAGTGAAGATTGCCATCTTTATTATTGATGAACACCATTGGTGCACCACATGGTGACACACTTAGTTAAATAAACCCTTTTGATAAAAATTCCAAAATTTGAGCCTTAAACTCAACCAATTATATAGTTACCATCATGTATTATGCCTTGGATTATGGTTCAGATCTAGGTATGATGTTTGTTGAGAAATCAAACTCACATTTTGGTGGTAATCTAGATAAGTTCTCTGGAAACACATCTTGAAAGTTATTTAGAAAAGTATAATCTTCTATGGATAGTTACTTATATTCCTCCATCTCATTTATTTTAACAATAAATTCTTGGCATCCTTTCCTTCGAGCCTCCTTGAGTTAAATTGTAAAAATTTCCTAATCTTAAACTCTCTTTTCTTACCCTAAAGTTGTGTCTGATTTCCAAAATCATCTTCACCCTCAACCTTATTTAGATAATAATTAACCTTAGCTTTATGCTATACAATCCAATTAAATCTTAGGATTGCATCATATAACCCTAATGGTGTAGCATTTAGATCCACTATAATAGTGAATTTAGGCAACCTGATCTCAATTTATACTAGACACTTTTTGACCTTAACCTTTGAATCATTCCTAGAATGTACTAACCATGCATTTACCATAACTCTAACTTTTCTAGACAAAATATTAATCATTCTATGAGAAATAAAACATTTTTCATCCCTGATGTCAATAAAAATATAAACTAGATGATCAAACAAAATATCTAATAGTTAAATAGCAAAATATTGGAATTCAATTGGATAATTGTCAACAATTACATTAATCCATTGCTAAAAGGTTCCCTATTGAGAAGAAGAACCCTTATTATTTCCATCTGACTTAACCTGAGTACACTCTCTAACCTAATGGTCACCTCCGTAAATAAATCAACTTTTAAGTGGTAATTTCCTATCATACTATTGGTTCCCATTGAAAACTCCCTTGAAACCATTTCTAGGTTTATTTTTTCTAGTTCTACTATTGAACTTAGCATTCTAATTCTTGAACTAGCTCTTAGAGTTTCCATTGCTCTTCTAATTCTTATTTTTAAAATTCATTTTATAACTTCTAAACTTTTTACTAAACTTATCATTGACTTGGGAAAGATATTTTAGCTCTATTCCTAGTTGATTTCCTTCTTGAATACCTAATCCATGGTAGATGGCCCATGCACATCCACCTCACAACCATTTTGGGGTTTTAATCCCATAATGAATTTCATAATTCTAAACCTCTCATCCACTGATACTAAGGTACATACTTTAGGAGATTGGTGAATTGATCCTAGTATTCTTTCACAAAAAGGTCTCCTTGATTAAGGTTATAAAAATCCATTATATTATAATCAAAATATAGCTGAGGAAACCATTGTGACCTAAACAATGTCACAAACTACTAACATGTGGTGGTGGTAGAGTCAAGATTCATCTTGAGCTTCTTGTTTACCTACCAAGTTGTTACATATCCAACAAGTTGATATGCTCCCCAAACTAATTTTATGACTTTAGATTAATTTTTATCTTGAAATATTTATCCATCTCTATTATCCATGCTTCAGATCCATCTCCCAAAATGGTTCCATCAAAATTGAGTGGATTCACCTTTTTCATATCCTATGTTAGCTCTATAGCTACTCAAGCTCTTGCATCTTGTGGCACTTCCTCATGCCTCTACTCTTGAGGATTTTACTATTCTATAGGATTTTATTCATGTTCTTCCTAAACGTTACCCTAAACATGCCCATGCACATCCTTTTTTAGGGCCATGATTTAGTCCCTAGTTTCATGCATGGCTACAAGGATCTGATCCAACTTCACATCTTACTCAATAGTAAACTGATTTGGATCTATTAGAGGATTGGTATTTGATTTACCCTCACCTAAAGGCATATCACACACAATTATTCTTCGTACTTAACATGAGAATACATCTATGTTAGCAAACTCATTAAGTCTTAGAGTTTGAGCCTCAGCTCTAATACCACAATGTAATAACCTCACTAGGTTTTACTAGAATATGGTATTTTTTTAGCAATTACACAAATTCAACTAATATATTCCATTACAATGAAACTTATAATAGTGATATTTAACTAAATAAATTATTTGTAGACAACCATATAAATTTATATGGATAATCTATTTAGCTAATGATCATAATAATAATATCAATATTAAGCATATGTACATTGTTGATTTTAAAAATAAAGACTGTATTTAATTTATAAAATTATTATTATAAATTTAGCCACAACTAATACAATATTATAGTCAACTATTGTAATTATACATATGAATAAAAAGTATAGTTTTAATATAATAAATATCTTAATAACAATATATAATGATACAAAACTCTATGGAGCATGTGAGTCTTGATGAACTTGTAGTATCCATAGGAAATCTCAAGTGTAGTCTCTAGTGTAGTACTATTAAAAGGAGGGAGAGCATCATATGAGTGATTTTACACAACAATCATGGACCATAAATCCTCGCCACAATCTCCAAACTAAATAATGGTCCTCCCTTCACATATGTGTAGATAATGATAGTTTGAGAATCTAGAGCGATAAAATAGAATTGTGTGTTGTAAGATAACTAATACATTGTTACATATTGATTTATCACTAACTAAACTTACTTGATTATCCATAGATTTTCTATAGTTGATCATTTTATTTTATTATCACTAGATAAGTCTTAAGTCATATGTTATTATGGGGAAGTTTTATGTTGCTTAGATTTCATGATTTCATTACTATGAGTTAGTTGTAATGTATATTATTTGCATTAGGATCATGTTAATTTGTTATTTTAGCATTATTTTATAAAAAACATGTTGTGATGTTATGGACTAACTACCTATTTGTCATGGGTTGTATGTAGGAGAGATTCATCCCTTAGATCATGATGGAGGGAGAACATCATCATAGAGGGTGATGTAGATGGAGTTGTAAGGGGATGACAGAGAAATGGTTAAAACCCTCTACACACCACATTACAAGTATATGTTATATTCTTTATTTGAATGGTTATCATAGTGTGTTTTTGAATGCTAATTGCATTTGGATATTTGTTTATGCATGGTTAGTTTTGTGTTAGTGTAGTTAATTATTATGTATAATTAACATTATATGACTATTATATTCTATTAGAGTCATAATTGTTAATGTTTTTTGTGAACATAAATTTGCATAGTTAGTAGTGAGTTACTACCGAGTGTAGGTTAAATTGATATATCTAAAGTATTAACTAATTAACTTTATGATACTTGAGAAGATAATTATTTTTATATTAATGCCTTAATATAATTTTATATTAGGAGGTAAATGACTTTATATTAACAATATCATTATTAAGACATATTCTTATTAAGTCATTAAGAAGAACATATAAAT